>CALNHX010003015.1:0-161297 GCA_940337035.1 Agriotes lineatus
TAATTTCAAATAGCACAAACTTGAGATCGGGCTACGCTACGTTGAAATAAGTGTTGTAGCTTAGTCGTTTTAAATAGCGCACACCTGCGATCGGGCTTATTTTATACTTACGATTTGGAATAATTTATACATTGATTTATTTTTACAATTAAGGTTTGATATGCACATAGTGTTGAATAAATGTAATTTCTGTTATTTGATATTCTTTAAATCAATCAAGGTATAAATATAAAGCGGACCTGCCTATTCTGAGCTACCATTTATAAGGGCGAAATTAATTAATGCTATTATTAGATAAATATACAAGGTAGCTTTGCACTCCAAACGACGGCACTGTGCAATCTAATTTCGCCTGCTAATGTTGGTAATTTGATTCATATCTTCTTGATTGAATATTAATCGATCTGGATTTCGCCATTTTCCCCCCTGTAAAATGCAACTTCCTCTACTTTAAGGAATGAGTGACCATTATACGTACGTAATAACTCCATTAGTTGTAAATTTTATAAACGGTTCTTCTGTTGGCAAACATACAATATGTAATCCATTAAATGGAACACAAACGTATCCCGTAAGTTTCTCTTGGTTATCGTCGTAAATATCTATAAGATATTGTTTAAATACCCTTTTAAGAAGTATACACTTTTGTTTCATCTTTTTCTGCTCCTGTCTGTCTACCAGTCTAACTGTTTGCTTTCCTGTCCGCCTGTCTAACAGTCTGCTTACCTACTTGTGTCAATAAAGAAAACGAATACAGCAGCAGAACTTATTAAAAACTAAAAATATTACAGAAAGGTCGAGCTCTTAAGGAAGGTTAGTTCCTTTACTTTTATACTTTTGACAGCAAATTTTTGTACGCTTCTTTATAGACTTTATTTCAGCTAAATAATCTAGTTTTCTTTTTTTAATTTCTATTTCTTCCAGTTCCAATTTTCGCTTTCTTGCACTTAATACCTGGACAGGCGATAGTGAAGTTATTTCTTTAATTGGATAATACGTAAGCCTTTGTGTTATGTAAGTCATTTTTCTTAAGACCTGCGGGATAACTTAATATGAACCGGTTAACAGAAAACGAAGTAATTTTCCATCACCAAGCAGGCAGCGAACAAATTACAAAAACATCTGTTACCAGTAAATCGCCCCGATCCTACAAGAATTTAAAAGAAAACCGTTACAAAAATAAAACAATAAATCGCGGCATGCTCACTCAAAGGAGCACCAATTCTCAAGTGGCAATAAAGGACCAACGGCTCACCAAAACCTCAATAAATCCGGAAGCCGACAAAAACAGCGCCGCGGCAAACGAAACTCCGAACGTGCGACCAAATTAATAATCCAAGTTCAATCACTAAAACGCTCTTAAAACAGAGTGCGCCCAATCAAAACCCCACATAAGGATACCTGCCGATAGGAGGAATAAGCCGCCACCTGATAAAACAACGTCCAAGTCTCTAGCACACATACAGGTCGATTAAAAATAACTTTTCCATCAGCCAGCAAAAATATCACCGCTCGTAATGCGGGCGATGGTTGCAAGTAAACACTACAGAAATTTCGAAGTACACGGCGGCCCGGCGAAGACGTATTTTCTAACGGTTAAATCAGGACACAAAGCCGCTTACATCCGGCTAAATATTACACATTAAATTATAATTAACGGAAGGAAGCATCCCAGGAAAGCGTGAATAGTCTCAAAATTCATAGAAAATTAGCGCGCAACCAATCGAAGCAAAATAACTTCTTAACATACGCAATAAGAGTAATGCTTAATTAAGTTTTACGCCGAACACGGAATTAAAAAATTCCAAGTTCAACTAATCTTTACCAAACCTAGCAAATTGGGTGTCGTTAGAATCGACATTTCAACCACTATTGATTGCAACTCAAATCAAGTCGATAATTGATCACGCCGCTCAATTAAACGCTATAATCCGAAATACATCAAAAACGGGCAAAACATCCCTTCTACTTCGACCAATGAGCTGCGAGATCGCGTTTGACAAAGGACTGGCTCCTTTAAATAGTCAGACGCTGGCAGTAGGAAATCACTCAATCCAGGAGAGTCCACCAGCAGCCACTTCAGCTCCAGGACTCAACTCCAGCCTTAGAAGCTTCTCCAGGACCTCCAGCCTTCTAGGACTCAATCCAGGAGAGTCCACCAGCAGCCACTTTAGCTCCAGGACTCAACTCCAGCCTTAGAAGCTTCTCCAGGACCTCCAGCCTTCTAGGACTCAATCCAGGAGAGTCGAACCAGCATCAACTCAACCCAGCTAGCAGCTCCAGCCTTCCAAGGATCTACCAGCCCCAGCCCTCTCCAGAGCCTATCACCTACGTGGACTTAGGGCCAATCCTCCGCATTGGACTCTGCTGCCTGCCGTCTTCCGAAAAATTTGGGAAGTCGAGCCACTTCCGCCAACCGCCGCCTCCATGGATACCCCCAGGTCTGATACGTAAGCCAGCCCGGAACCATTGGAGGTTTCCTCTCGCGCCCGCCGCCTGACATCGAGCCTTGTGTTCCAGGAAGCGCCGCCACGAGGAATTATTCGGCCCATCGCCCAAGACGCCCCCTGCCTCCCCCTTGGCCCAGATCGCCCGCGCCCGGATCCAGGAGCTACACCGGCCCCCTCCGTACTGGGAGGGACGCCTGCCGTCAGGGAGTCCACGAACGCCGACAAGGGCGCTCACCCCGGATTTCGTTGGCTTCACGGACGAGAGCGATCCGGAGCTCGGCACCCCACAGAGGAGCCCGTTGGTGCAGCACCTACGAGACGCACCTTTTGCCCGGCTGCGCCGCCCGCCGACCCCCCAGGCTCCACGGATCCTCAATTGGGACCTCGAGGTGCGACTGACGGACGCCGAGGAAGCCGAGCTCGAAGCCCTGTGGCAGGCTACCTGCCCAGATAGCAGCCCACGTCGCGGCTCCCGCTGGCGACGGACCACCCGTCCCCGGACTCCCCTAGCGGAAGCCCGACCCTGCGCCCCGGCAACGCCCCGATCCAGCCGCCGTCCCCGAGAGGCCTACTCGATCCGCCGACGTCCAAGGAGAACTTTCCAGCGCCCGCTACAAGCCGTGCCCCGGACTGCTTCCCGGAAGGACCGGACTGCGTCCAGACCGCGTTCCCCGCCTCCGGCCAGTAGGGAAGGCCGCCCCATCACCTCCCGCGCCACCAGCGCCCGAGTCTAGATGACTCTTTGTGTATATATTTCTTTTCGTGTTTTTTTTGTATATATAATATTAAGTTTTGTTTGTATGTATCATAGTGGCCGTAGAAATAAAAGTATTAAAAGTTTACACCAATCAATTAGCAGCATCGACCAGGGTAACGCCTACACCCCTTCTTATGCTGACGCCATTGTAGAATCTACCGCTGAGCTTAGACGTAGGCTTGTTAAACTTTACTCGTATCAACCAACCCCAAGGCAGTAATATTTACATTCGGTGCTATCGTAGAGAACAGTGTTGTGGATTGGGAAAAGAATGTCTCTCCAGCCTTAATATGGCACTTTTGTATTACGTTTATGTTATCCTCGTGTGAGACGCTGTCTACAATTTCTATATAATTAACTGGTAAATGGTAAAAAACTGCAGGCGGAGAGGACGTAGTTTATCATTTTCTCGTGTTGTTCTTGTTTATCTGGCAGTTTGATTTGCACTCCGGTCAACTTTCTTGTATTTTTGTTGCCCCGGAACACATATTGTAAAACATCAACAGCTTTTCTGTTAACTTGGTCCACATAGAAGCGATTGGCACAGAATAAAACGGTGCATCTTGATTGCAGTCCTTCCGAGGGTGGAACACATTACCTATCTTATAATTGTATATTGCTGTTTCCAATCTTGTAATTCCGTGCTCTCTAGCCAAAGAAAACGTAAATGTTTCTTTTAATCGTACATCTGGAAATTTGATAAAGTTAATAATATGGTTTCCGATTTCCTTGTTAACTCCTGGACTTGTAACTTGGCAAATAAATTTGTTATATATCTTAACTCTGCAATTTGAGTTCATCCATATTAGACAGTCAATCCCAACTGTTTTACCGCTGTCTACAATCACATTACAATTTTCCTGGTACTCCCCTTGGAGGCAATGTGATTAGTCATTAAGTAAAAATGGCAGCAGTTTTGTGTTATATCCATATCCATAAGGTAAAAGTCATCAACTTGGAGCTGTTTTAATATTCCAGGTAATTCATCCAACAGAGTTCCCACTTTAACATTCGCTTGTTCAACAGGCCTCAACAAGTCTGAACAGGTCTTTTCACACAACTACGTTCCCAGACAATGACGTCATCACCACATCCGGTGCCAATTCTCGGGAAACCACATCTGGCGACGCGATATGCCTCTATTAACACATGCGCAGAATTTTAATTTACCGAAATCTATATTAGTTCATTTGAATTTACCGCAAAAACCTGCACAGACACCTGCCACTGGCCCCTCTCATTAACTACATTCAGCACAAATTCCCAGACAAACACCCACACATCTGGCTCACATCTGGTACAAATTTCCAGACACTGATAATGGAGGTCATTGACACCTTTCATTAACCACATTTAACATAAATTTCCAGACCCTAACACCCAGCGCAAATGCCCGTTTGGACAAGTCTGAACAGGTCTTAACAAGTCTGACAACCACATTCCCAGACAATGACTCACTCTCATATTCTGTGCAAATTCTAAGAAATTACGTCACTCTCACATCTTTTGAAAATTCTCAGGAAATTACTTTACCACCTGCGCAAAAAAATGCGAAGAATTTGAATTTACCGCCAAAACCTGCCCAGATGCGCAGTGATACATTTTGAGTCAGAACCCGCCTGACTACACTACTACATTTGATTAATTTTCGTGGCTTTTAAAGCTAAGCTTGCGTGGATTTGTAGGTTGCAGCGACTAGGACGGTCGAAAAGCTATTTCCGAAGGCTCCAAACGTTAGCAGTTCTATAAGTTGATCAATAGCTACATTCGCAAACGTTTGCTATCTTACTATTATGTATTAAACAACTTGCAACCATCTAGCGACTGATTTTTTAAGTATTAACGCTGCAGTTAACATGACAATCGTCAGTGACATCGGCAAGTTCTCCTAGGGTTATTTATAATGCTGACTAGCACGTGATTGTCAATCAACAACAATATGATAGATTGCAGCGACTAGCACGCCAGAAAAGTTACCTCCAAATGCTCAAAATGTTAGCATTTCTATGCATTGTTGGATACCGGCATTCGCAAACGTTGACTATCTAACTATTACGTGTATTAAACAACATGAAACAAACCGGCGCGGCGGTTCACTTTTTAATGTATCCATCCTGTAGTTTACAGGACTATTATCACTGAGCTCTGCAAGTTGGCCTCGAGTTATTTATAAATCCGACTACCACTAACAACTGCCAAACAATAACATTTTGTCTTTCTTGGCTTTTAAAGCTAAGCTTGCATGGATATGATAGGTTGTTGCGACTCAGACGCTACATGTCAATCATCACTGACATCTGTAAGTTTGCCTAGGGTTATTTGTAATGACGCCTAGCACCAGCGATTATCAATCAATATCAATCTATTATATTTGACGGCTTTTAAAGCTAAACTTGCCTGGATATGATAGTTTGCAGCGACTAGGATACTAGAAAAGTCACCTCCGAATGCGCAAAATGTGTGCATTTCTATACATTTGTGGATACCGGCATTCGCAAACGTTTACTTCTTACTATTAAGTATTTATTAAACAACACAAAGCAACCACTAATAGAGCGATTTCTCAAACAGTAAGCTTGTATAAAAGTTTCAGCGCCCTACAACGAGTGGGCCAGAAACTATTCCAGCAAGGCGGCAAAATTTAAATACGCCATTACTACGATATTTGGATTAGTCAAGGATATGCCGTCAACAGCAATACAAATTTTGTATATACATAATTTGCTTTACCAGAATCTCGATTTTAAAGTTTTGAACGGCATAAGTCGGAATATGCAAAATCTTTATAGGTTCTGAAATTTACAATAATTATGGAAAATTCAAACAAAATATTTGCGAATAACAAATATATTTTATGTAATTCAAATAGCAATATTGTTTAATAAGTATTGTCAATCTTACAATAGTCGTGCTCAATTGCAACCATTTACTTTGGTTCAAAATGCTTTTCACGCATTTTAAATGATTTTTCGGTGACAGTTTGACGTATGAGTTTACTATTTACCACGGCCTCCTGGATTAGTGCGAGACTGACGTCTCTAAGCGGCCCGCCACATTTGCATAATTTTTGTGATTCTGAGGCCAACGTACTTTGGCGCCATCTGTTGGGTTTTTGATAAATTATGTGTAACGTAGGCGGGACTTTCTAGATTAATATTAATCCAGGAGGCCGTGGACGAATGCAATCAAGGGCACAAGCGCAACGTACTGTAGCGCCTCTACAAACCATAAAAAACGGCTTGAACTAAAAATACGGCGGGCCGCATAGAGACGTCAGTCTCGCACTAATCCAGGAGGCCGTGCTATTTACGCACTTTTCAAAAAGCGGACAAGTGACACCAGCGCCTCCTGACGGGTGGGCCAATCTCTAACAATTATTCGATTTGACAGATGCATTCAGAAAACGCTTCTATTAGTAGGTTTTTCTATGCCGTTGGGAAATTTGTGTCTCCTACACTAAATCAACACAATTTGAAACAACACTTCTTCACATACCGGCCCATCATTAATTATAGTTTGGTTCACAACCTTGCCGAGTGTACAGTGGCTTTATACAAGACAGTGTGGCCATAGGGATGTCTTCGCCGCTATTGGTCGACGCGATATCCGCCATTAACAGGCAAAATATTTAGTTACTTCTAAGTTGTTCTCAAATAGGTTGGTAGAACCTGTTCATTTGGTTATGGTATATAGTAGCGACATCCTGGGGCAAACCTGATGCAAACATAAAAATACAAAAAGTTACTAAACGGTAAATTTCAGTGTAAACAGTGAAAAAATAACTGATCTGAGTACCTGAAATCCTTTTCTGCCACTATTTTTACACTTATCGACACAACACCGTGGCATTTCTACGTCCTCGACTTAGAATTTGCCCCCGAAGAGAAAAATGAATACAATCACGACAAATGTCAATGTCACATTTTAATTAATTCTGTGGCTTGGTACAAGAAGGGCCAATGTCAAAAAATCAAGTTTTCCACAAATGTTAAAAACATATACAGGGTGATTTTAAAATGTTTCGCCAAACTTCGGGGTATTGTTCTACACACCAAGGCAAGTAAAAAAGTCCATGTAAACATGTGTCCGAAAATCGCGCGTTTCCGAGTTACGAGCAATTTTTGAACTTGGGAAGTAGTCCAGTCAAATGGTGCTCAAAAAGGGCGAATAGGGGAGAGGTTTGGTGGAGTTCTGATATTTGGTTCCTATATGTTTTTTGGGTCGCTGTACACGAATATCAGGTTTTCCAACAAGAATTTTGACCGGAAACACGTTTTTTAAGCAAAAACCGTGTAATAAATCGTTTTTTTAGTTTTTTTAGAATTACTCGAAAACTATCCAATTTCGTAAATATTGAACCTATATGAAATAAAAGAGAGTAAAATTTCTTACATTTTATGTACTAGCGGTTTTTTCTCCGATCAATCGTTCAGCCGCTAGAGCGCCGCGAAGTTAGGTGTTAAAAGGGAATTATGCCAGTTTATTTCAAAAGTAACTCGAAAACTATACATTTTTCGTAAATCAACAATGGTATATGAAATGAATCTTCATAATTGAAATGTTGGCAAACTCGATACTTGCGTACAGCGACCTAAAAACCATATAGGAACCAAATATAAAAACTCCAAAACTTTCCCCTATTTTCTACCATTTGACTGGACTATAATTTTGCGGCGCTCTCGCGGCTGAACGATTGATCGGAGAAAAAAACCTCACATACATAAAGTGTAGAAAACTGTGTCCTCTTTTATTTCATAAAGGTTCAATATTTATAAATAATGGACATCTTTTGGGTACTTTTAGAAAAACTAAAAAAAATCGGTTTTTACAAGGTTTTTGCTTAAAAATACTTGTTTCCGGTCAAAAATTTTATTGAAAAACCTGATATTCGTGCACAGCGACCCAAAAAAACATATAGGAACCAAATATCAGAACTCCACCAAAACTCTCCCCTATTCGCCCTTTTTGAGCACCAATTGACTGGACTACTTCGCAAGTTCAAAAATTGCTCGTAACTCGGAAACGCGCGATTTTCGGACACATGTTTATATGGACTTTTTTACTTGCCTTGGTGTGTAGAACAATACTCCGAAGTTTGGCGAAACATTTTAAAATCACCCTGTATAGTCCATTTACTTGACATCTGCACTATCAAACTGACATTATGTTGGCACCACTGCTATTTTTCACATTTTAACAATTAAATTACTGTACAGTCTAATAAAAAACACATTATTTTTGAGGTATAGTCAAGACATTTTTTTTAATTTTGACACTGACAGTGCAGATGTCAAGTAAATGGACTATATGTGCATTTCTTAAGCATGGCATTACTCGTATCTAAGTCATGTTTTAAAGTTGCCGTTTTCTGGATTGGTACATTTTTATGTCTTAATCACTGTAATCATATCTTGACATTTTTATTTTCAAAATTTTCAGAAATACAGCTGACATTGGCCCTTTTTGGTTTTCAAAATTAATTGCACTAAAAGACATTGGCCAATAAAGTTTGTTTTAAAAAAATGTAAATTATTAAACTTTTATTGAAAACGTATGAAAATTCAAATAAAGACATTTTTCACTTAATAATAATGACAAAAAACAGTAAAATACTGGTATTACTTAACTACTAATAACACTACAAACCAGAATACGAATATGAACACTGTGGTTACACAGATGAATATGACCTACACTTCATATTCATCTTCTGATTTTTCGTCGGGCAAAAAGTCCTCAACTTCTACATTACTTGTCAGGTTCTCTAGAAATTTTTCATAAAATGGTCTGCTAGTCTTTGTAATATACGGCAGCAGACTCTTCAAGTCATTCAGTTTTTCGTTGCTCAATGGTAGTGGGTTTTCATTCTGTGGTTTTAGATCCTGTACCCTAGAATATCTACTTGAATTTCTTCTTGATAAATCTAAAATCTTGAAATCTTCTTCAAGAGAGAAGGATTCCTTGTATAAAATCGATGCAGGATTTTCTGGTCTGTATTGCATCAGTTTGATACGTAACCAGTTAACTGAATGTCCAACAGAATTCTTCTTTCTATGAACAAAGGATGTATCCAACAATGATTTAAAATTTAGAAAATCTTGCTGTTCTATTTCGACAACATTTATAGGCGATTTTCTTGGGACTAATCTAATTAAGTTTGCCCAATCTCTAGGTAAGTCAATTTTGGCGGTAGTATTTTTTTTTTGTTTTCTCAATTGCGGCATGTATGGTGTCAGCTTCCATATGGGTGTGGCCGGCTTCAAGAAATTTATGATTAATTATAACATTTCGACCACATAGTTTTAGATATTGTACTGCATATAAAAGCATTAAACAAAAGTAAATATTTCTGTTCTGCCCTGAACATGAATCACTATACAAATTCACTTCGCTTACTTCAGGAGGCAAAGATTTTAGGTATCGAAAAATGCAAGCACCAATTTCTTGCCCACCTCTTTTCGCTACGGTTTCATCCCATATATAGCAATAACATGATGCTGGATCAGTTTTTCTTGTTTGGTAAACTGTTAAATTTAATGTCCATAACTGACGTTTGTAGAACGCTATTCCACTTGTAAGGTACGGAGTGGGTAAGCACTTTTGTAAATCAAATGAAGCAGTAACTATGGACTCGTTTTCTTTACTCCTGTTTTTATCAATTCTTTTTTCCTCGTAAGATGCTTTTGCTAAATCCAAATGATTATTTCTTTCATTCTCAATAAATTGTCGTTCTTCCAAATTTTCAGAACATTTTAATCGCATTTCAAATTTGTCACACTTTCCACATGTATCTAGATGTGGTTTGTGGAACGACAAATTGAATTCTTCTACAAACGTCCGTCTGTAAACAGATTCTTTCCGAACTGTCAAATTGTTTTCTTGACAGTATTGAATATACAGACGGTACATTTTGGCGATTGATAAGTCCGACGAAAAGTACTTTTTTCCAGAATGTTCCCTGGCATAGTGGCTTTTGTAGGCAGGAAACAGTTTTATGTGAGTTCTGATTGTTTCCTTGTCAGGTTCAGGAATTTTAAACTGGTTGCCATGCTTTCCTCTTTTATCTTCTGGACATATTCCCGTATTACCAGACCTTTTCTTTTCAATAATTACTCGAACCTTCTTCAAAGTAACAGATAAGGTGTTTAAGAACATAATCTGGCACACTTTAATTCTTTCATCGGTCTTCTGTAAAAAATACTGTCTAGAAAATGTACGCCTACTACTTGTATCCTTGTTATTTCTTAACCGCTCAACCTTCTTTGTATGCTCCTCTACTAAACCAGCTATAAATTGATTTTGAGCTTCACTAGAAATCTGATAAAAGTTGTCGAAAATCGCTTGTCTTTCTTCCAATTTGAACTTTTGAAAACACTTCAGTCTACAAGCACAGGGATCTTTTAAAACTTTAGCTGGAATTATTTTATTTGAAGAAGATATGTATTGCTTTCCTTTGTCTTTCATCATTTTTTTTACATTTCTATTCCACTCATTTGGATTTCTTTTTCTTTTTCTTGTATTTTCTGTACTTTTCTTTCTTCCGCCCACCTTGTTTATATTTGGCTGATATCTAGCACGTCTTTTTGCGGTAATTTTAAGATTTTCCTTTGTAGGAACTAACAATATATCATCTGCCGGTGTTGAGTCGCTACCAGATTCTGTATCGGGAACATAGTCGTCTGAACTTCCAATACTAAAATCACTGTCACTAGCTTGTAGAGAATTTTCTAAAAAAATTTCTGCTTGCTGATTGTCCACTTGAAGATTTAGAATTGCACTTTGTGATACGGCAGGTTCTGGTGTGTCTAAGTTCTCAACATACTCTAATCCTTCGGTGTTATTGCCACATTCGGTTAAATACGTTTCATTACTATGGATATTATAAGAATCGTCTAAAATGTTTTCCAAAGCATTAGCAATACTTTCACTAACAGAAGGCTCAGGAGAAGAGCTATGTGCCACGCTCTCATTGTCTCTGGCCAACACTAGATCTGTAATTTAAAAAAAATCTGTTGATTTTGTAAAATTCTTTGTAACATAACCTCAAAGGTTGAAGCTGTTGATAAAAGTAGGGTTTTTAACGATTTAATTATGATTTACTCACCATCTGTATTGTTACAACACATTTCTAATATCCTTTTAGTTCTGGACCCCATTTTGAACGAAATTTTACTATTTATTTTATTAACAGCCGCACACACCCACTTTCACGTTCTATGGCCAATGTCAACTTGCAACTGATAAATGTTTTAAAATATATGGCGTAGAACGGCCAAAGTCGACATTGGCCTTTCTTGCATTTAAAGGTCAGTTTTTATTTATTTCTAAGTCTACTTTGGCCCTTTTTACATAAAGCAGCTGATGTTATCGTACGACATTGGCTATCAATAGTAAATATTTTTAGGTACTTCTATACGGTTTTTGACAATGGCCGTTTTTGCATTAAGGAGAATAGAATCAATGTATACACATGAGCTATCAAACTCATTTTGGCAAAAAATTGACATTGGCCCTTCTTGTACCAAGCCACAGAATTATACAACTTCCTTGGCAATTTTTAAATATGCTAGGGACTTAAGGGATACCAACGTGATTTTGCCCCAGCGGCAACATCAAAGGTTGTCGGTTGTCGCTACTATTTGTAAATAGAGGGGCTATAGGTTATGGAAGAAAATAAAACCTTTCAAATCTGATAATTGTAAATTGTCAGTGTCAAATAATTCATTAGCGTCGCAAGCGGGTGAAATTTTATCATTTATTGCCCTGAAAAACTAATATTTTCCACAGTATTTAAATGTGACAATTTAGAATTGTGCTATTGTTGTACCTAATAGCACAAGATGCGTTGGACTTGGAATGTATGATAAAGAGATTACATCGGTGCTACGATGAATGGGGCTTTAGCATAAGTTTAGAGAAAACGGAGTATATATTTAGTAATCAACTTAGAAGCACAATATGAAGTCTTAATAAATGAAGATGTCGCAGTAAGACAAGTAGAAAGGTTTAAATACCTCGGTGCTACAATACAATCGATGAAAAAGGTTTGGGAACAGAAGAGATCAAAACTCGAATAGTACAAAGTAAGAAGATAATGGGATGCTTGAAATCACGGCCTCCTGGATTAGTACGTGACTGACGTCTCTACGCGGCCCGCCACATTTGCATAATTTTTGTGATTCTGAGGCCAACGTACTTTGGCGCTATCTGTTGGGTTTTTGATAAATTATCTGTAACGTAGGCGGGACTTTTTAGATTAAAATTAATCCAGGAGGCCGTGGACGTATGCAACCAAAGGCACAAGCGCAACGTACTGTAGCGCCTCTACAAATCAGAAAAAACGCCTTGAACTAAAAATGCGGCGGGCCGCGTAGAGACGTCAGTTTCGCACTAATCCAGGAGGCCGTGCTTGAAATCAATTTGATGGGACAATACCATCTCTAACAAAAACAAAAAAGAATAGGTGAAGTAATGGTAGAGTCGATGCTATGTTATGGCAGTGAGGTATGAACTGTAACAGCGGAAATGAAACGAAGACTAGACACAGTTCAAATGGACGAAAAAGCGGAAAGGTATCGAGACGAGATAAAGTGACGAACGAGGATATACGACGCAGAATGGAGGCACCAGAATGAGTTGTGGACAGAACTGAACGCAAAGCGTTAAACTGGTTTGGTCATCTGATGAGAATGGAGGAGACGACGTGGCCTATGAAGATCTTTAAATGGTCGTCGCCGGGTAAGAGAAAAAGAGGTAGACCACGCAAACCGCGGAATGAGGGTAGGTATTCGGAGAGCCATGGAGGAGAAGAACCTGGAAGAAGACCAAGCACAGGACAGGGAGGTTTGGAGACAGGGAACAGGAAGACGGCATTTAGCTGTATTGTCACAAAGCAACCACTAAAAGAGCGATTTCTCAAACAGTAAGCTTGAATAAAAGTTTCAGCGCCCTACAACGGGTGGGCCAGAAACTATTCCAGCAAGGCGGCAAAATTTAAATACGCCATTACTACGATATTTGGATTAATCAAGGATATACTGTCAACACCATTACAAATTTTGCATATACATAATTTGCCTTCATCAGAATCTCGATTTTAAAGTTTTGAACCGCATAAATCGGAATATGCAAAATCTTTATAGGTTCTGAAGTTTACAATAATTATGGAAAATTCAAACAAAATATTTGCGAATAACAAATATATTTAAGTAATTCAAATATCAATATTGTTTAATAGGTATTGTCAATCTTACAATAGTCGTGCTCAATTGCAACAATTTGCTTTGGTTCAAAATGCTTTTCACGCATTTTAAATGATTTGTCGGTGTCAGTTTGACGTATGAGTTTACTATTTACGCACTTTTCAAAAGGCGGACAGTATAGCTCCTCTATTTACAAATAGTAGCGACATCCTGGGGCAAACCTGATGCAAACATGAAAATACAAAAAGTTACTAAACTGTAAATTTCAGTGTAAACAGTGAAAAAATAACTGATCTGAGTACCTGAAATCCTTTTGTGCCACTGTTTTTACACTTATCGACACAACACCGTGCATTTCCATGTCATCGACTTAGAATTTGCCCCCGAAGAGAAAAATGAATAAAATCACGACAAATGTCAATGTCACATTTTAATTAATTATACAACTTACTTGGCAATTTTTAAATATGCTAGGGACTTAAGGGATACCAACGTGATTTTGCCCCAGCGGCAACATCAAAGGTTGTCGCTACTATTTGTAAATAGAGGGGCTATAGCGGACAGTATAGCCCCTTTATTTACAAATAGTAGCGACATCCTGGGGCAAACCTGATGAAAACATGAAAATACAAAAAGTTACTAAACGGTAAATTTCAGTGTAAACAGTGAAAAAATAACTGATCTGAGTACCTGAAATCCTTTTCTGCCACTATTTTTACTCTTATCGACACAACACCGTGGCATTTCCACGTCCTCGACTTAGAATTTGCCCCCGAAGAGAAAAATGAATAAAATCACGACAAATGTCAATGTCTCATTTTAATTAATTATACAACTTCCTTGGCAATTTTTAAATATGCTAGGGACTTAAGGGATACCAACGTGATTTTGCCCCAGCGGCAACATCAAAGGTTGTCGCTACTATTTGTAATAGAGGGGCTATAGCGGACAGGTGACACCAGCGCCTCCTGACGGATGGGCCAATCTCTAACAATTATTTGATTTGACAGATGCATTCAGAAAACGCTTCTATTAGTAGGTTTTTCTATGCCGTTGGGAAACTTGTGTCTCCTACACTAAATCGGCACAATTTGAAACAACACTTCTTCACATACCGACCCATAATTAATTATAGTTTGGTTCACAACCTTGCCGAGTGGCGACACTAGCGCCCTCCGAAGGGTGGGCCAGTCCCTAACAATTATTTGACAGGTGCATTTAAGAAACTCCTCTATTAGTGGTTGCTTTGTGTGTATTGTAAACTACCATAACTGAAACCGGTTGTAAACTTCATGCAACACCTTAAAGCACCACGAACGAACGCCAATGAAAAATGTCAAACGTTCAAACATAACACTGTACATGCAGCTAACATCAACTAGTTAAAATAACTAGCTCCAAAATAATGACCACTCAAAAACGTTCGATTATTTCTAAAGGCACTGTATATCTCTACGCTCAAATTTGCCTGAAAATGGCCGCCAACAATCGTATGGCCACACTGTCTTGTATATAGTCACTGCACAGTATATTTACACATTGTGTAAATATACTGTGGTCACTGTACCGAATGTAGAGTTCCTGTATATGAAAGAGTTGGGACATGTAGGGTGACTTGTTTTGGATCCACAAACCATGGAGTACCTGATTTTTGCCAATTTTAAACTTTATGCATACTTCTTTCAAACGAAACAACTGAAATATATCTTTGCTATATCACATGGTCTTTGATTTGTGGATCCAATGGCTCAACTCTTAGTACATATAGGAACTCTAACCGAATGGCGACTCTAGCGCCCTCCGACGGGTGGACCAGTCCCTAACAATTATTTGACATGTGCATTTAAGAAGCTCCTCTATTAGTGGTTGCTTTGTGTTAAACAACCTGCAACGATCTGGCGATTGATTGTTGAACGTATTAACGCTGCAGTTTACATGTCAATCATCACTAACATCTGCAAGTTCGATTAGAGTAGTGTAGCTGTATAACACCTTAGTAAGAGTAGGGCAAACAGCGAAAAATTTTGGATCATGTTTTCATGGCTACCAAGATTTAAAGATATATTGAAAAACAAGGTTGGTAATACTGACACACGTTGTCAGTTTCATCAAATTCGTGGTTAGCAGGTTAGGTTTTCCGTCAGTTTTGACACAGACTGACGTAAAACCTAACCTGCTAACCTTGAATTTTATGAATCTGACAACTCGTGTGTCAGTTTTACCAACCTTGTTTTTCAATATATCTTTAAATCTTGGTAGCCATGAAAACATGATCCAACATTTTACGCTGTTTGCCCTACTCTTACTAAAGTATTATACAGGTACACTAGATTAGAGTTATTTATAACGCCGCCTAGCACCAGCGATTAACAATCAATAACAATATATTATATTTGACGGCTTTTAAAGTTAAACTTGCCGGGATTTGATAGTTTGCTGCGACTAGGAATATAGAAAAGTTATCTCCGAATGCGCATGTTTGCATTTCTATACATTTGTGGATACCGGCATTCGCAAACGTTTACTTCTTACTATTAAGTATTTATTAAACAACCTGCAACGATCTGGCGATTGATTGTTGAACGTATTAACGCTGCAGTTTACAAGTGAATCATCACTGACATCTGCCAGTTCGCCTAGAGTTATTTATAATGCCGCCTAGCACCAGCGATTATCAATGAATAACAATATATTATATTTGACGGCTTTAAAAGCTGAGGTTGCCTGGATATGGTAGGTTACAGCGACTAGGACGCTCGAAAAATTATCTCCGAC
The DNA here is from genome assembly GCA_940337035.1 of Agriotes lineatus. Classification (NCBI taxonomy): domain Eukaryota; kingdom Metazoa; phylum Arthropoda; class Insecta; order Coleoptera; family Elateridae; genus Agriotes; species Agriotes lineatus. Next base: position 16,185 of record CALNHX010003015.1, read on the forward strand.
CGCGCAGTTATTATTTCTATGCATTGGTAGATACCGGCATTTGCAAACGTTAACTATGTTACTATTACGTATTATGCGACATGAAACCAGCGGGCGGTTGATTTTTTAATGTAACACGCCTGTAGTTTACAGGACTATTATCACTGAGCTTTGCAAGTTGGCTTCGAGTTATTTATAATTCCGACTACCACTAACAACTGTCGATCAAAACATGTGATTGTCTTTCTTGGCTTTTGAAGCTAAGCTTGCATGGATAAGTATAATAGATTGCTGCGACTCAGATGCTAGAAAATGTATTTCCGAAGGCTCCAAACGTTAGCAGTTCTATGAGTTGGTCAATACGGTCAATCGCAAACGTTTACTATCTTACTTTTAAGTATTAAACAATTTGAAATTATCTGGCGATTGATTGTTGAACGTATTAACGCTGAAGTTTATATGTGAATATTCACTGACATCTGCCAGTTCGCCTAGAGTTATTTATAATGCCGCCTAGCACCAGCGATTATCAATCAATAACAATATATTATATTTGATGGCTTTTAAAGTTAAGCTTGCCTGGATTTGATAGTTTGAAGCGACTAAGATGCTAAAAAAGTCACCTCCGAATTCGCAAAATGTTTGCATTTCTATATATTTGTGCATACCGGAATTCGCAACCGTTCACTTCTTACTTATAAGTATTTATTAAACAACCTGCAACTATCTGGCGATTGATTGTTGAACGAATTAACGCTGCAGTTTACATGTGAATCATCGCTGACATCTGCCAGTTCGCCTAGAGTTATTTATAATGCCGCCTAGCACCAGCGATTATGAATCAATAATAATATATTATATTTGACGGCTTTTAAAGTTAAGCTTGCCTGGATATGATAGGTTACAGCGACTAGGATGCTAGAAAAGTCACCTCCGAATGCGCAAAATGTTTGCGTTTCTATACATTTGTGGATACCTGCATTCGCAAACGTTTACTTCTTACTATTAAGTATTTATTAAACAACCTGCAACTATCTGGCGATTGATTGTTGAACGTATTAACGCTGCAGTTTACATGTGAATCATCGCTGACATCTGCCAGTTCGCCTAGAGTTATTTATAATGCCGCCTAGCACCAGCGATTATGAATCAATAATAATATATTATATTTGACGGCTTTTAAAGTTAAGCTTGCCTGGATATGATAGGTTACAGCGACTAGGATGCTAGAAAAGTCACCTCCGAATGCGCAAAATGTTTGCGTTTCTATACATTTGTGGATACCTGCATTCGCAAACGTTTACTTCTTACTATTAAGTATTTATTAAACAACCTGCAACTATCTGGCGATTGATTGTTGAACGTATTAACGCTGCAGTTTACATGTCAGTCATCACTGACATCTGCAAGTTTGCCTAGGGTTATTTATAATGCCGACTAGCACCAGCGATTATCAATCAATTACAATCTATTATATTTGACGGCTTTAAAAGCTGAGGTTGCCTGGATATGATAGGTTACAGCAACTAGGACACTGGAAAAATCATCTCCGACCGCCTGTTTATATTTCTATCCATTGATAGATACCGGCAGTAGCAAACGTTAACTATGTTACTATTACGTACTAAGCGAAATGAAACCAGCGGGCGGTTCATTCTTTAATGTAACACGCTTGTAGTTTACAGGACTATTATCACTAAGCTTTGCTAGTTGGCTCCGAGTTATTTATAATTCCGACTACCACTAACCACTGCCAATCAATAGCATGTGATTGTCTTTCTTGGCTTTTAAAGCTAAGCTTGGCTGGGTATAATAGTTTGCTGCAACTCAGATGCTAGAAAAGGTATTTCCGAAAGCTCCAAACGTTAGCAGTTCTATGAGTTGGTCAATACCGTCAATCGCAAATGTTTACTATCTTACTTTTAAGTATTAAACAACTTGAAACTATCTGGCGATTGATTGTTGATCGTATTAACGCTGCAGTTTACATGCGAATCATCACTGACATCTGCAAGTTTGGCTAGGGTTATTTATAATGCCGACTAGCACCAGCGATTATCAATCAATTACAATCTATTATATTTGACGGCTTTTAAAGCTAAGCTTGATAGGTTGCAGCGACTAGGACGCTAAAAAAGTTACCTTCAAATACGCACAATTTTAGCATGCATTGGTGGATACCGGCATTCGCAAACGTTAACTATACTAGTATTACGTATTAAACAACATGAAACAAACCGATGGTTCATTTTTTAATGTATTAATTCTGTAGTTTGCAGGACTACTATCACTGAGCTCTGCAAGTTGGTCCCGAGTTATTTATAATTCCGATTACCACTAACAACTGCCAACCAATAACATGTGATTGTCGTTCTTGGCTTTTAAAGCTAATTTTGCTTGAATATGATAGGTTGCTGCGACTAGGATGATAAAAAAGCTATTTTCGCAGGCTCCAAACGTTTTATGTGTTGGTCAATACCGGCATTCGTCAACGTTTACTATCTTACTACTGAGTATTAAACTACTTGAAATAAGCCGGCATTCAATTTTTGAATCTATTAATCCTGCAGTTTACAGGACTATTATTCTAAGTAGGACTACGGTACCTGGTAGTCGGCATGCCTAGACCTTGTTCACGAGGTTGGCAAACAGGGCCTATAAAGGCCTGCTTGCTAGAAATGAATCTCCCTACAAATAATAATACTACTACTACTAGTACGAAATTAAGGACCTTTTTGACAATCCGCAGTTTATGGGCAAGAAAGCGTAGCGAGAGAGGCATATAAATAAGGCGAGTCTAAAAGTCCGCTTTCGTAGGAGCTATAGCCGTTCACGATCTTTTTGGGTCAGGTGAGGCTATGACCATCTAGTAATTTTGTTGGCAGTACCTCTGTTGCAACTAAACTCCCTCATGGAAATTGACAATTTTTGTGTTAGGTTAGGTTGTTTTCAGTTTAAGGTTATATTTTCTGAATAGGTACATTGTTGCCGGCTATTCTCTAGTCTCCACATCGACTCGCTTTCTTTTAAATGTGGTCTGTCCTTCTTAAATTGGAAGTAGCATCGTTTAGTGGAAATTTTTTGTTGCAACAAAATTATTTTGGGCATTTTGACTTTTCCTTTGACGGAAATTAAAATTATTTTTACACATTTGATAAATCATTTATTTTCTTACGAATATTAAAATATTAAATCTGGCAATGTGGTGGCAAGAAAATGTCGAACAGACACTGACAGAAAAAAAAAGTTGCATCCGCTACATCATCGAATCAGTTAGTCCAACATGAAAAGAAAAAATCATAGCCTACTCTGTCCCAAAAAGGTCGTGAACGGCTTATACATACATAATTTTGTGTTCTACTGCTTTAGAAACGTTTTTCCAAAAAATGACCATTTAATCGAGAAGGTCGAGAAGGCCATGCTCATACCAAAAAATGGCAATCTATATTTTTATTTCGACGAATGGAAACACAGGGTTAGTTTTTGTTGCTATGTTATTATTACTGCTGAAAAGTAAAAGGTACTAGAAGAAAAAGTGGGTGTTTTCGGACGCTAAAAACTGCCGAAATTAATAGCTTTACGATGTCGTAGAACAAAAACAAAATTATTGAGTGCTTATCAATCGCCCTTGGTACATTATAAGTGACAATTTTTTGTGAAATTAGTGATCCAATGAAATTAACTCTTTTCTAGTCATGTGGGAAAAATCAACCAATTAGATTATCCTTACATTGAAAACTGCCCATGGGTTGTTATCACTTTGTGCACTTACAGCGGTCAGTTCGGGTTGCAATGTTACGTCAAGTTTTTGACAGTTCGCAGTGAAGTATTTTAAGATGTCATATTCTTTTCATAATTACACTTCCACTGAATAAATGTAAATAAATAGTTTCAAGGGCAAAAAATTGTCTAACCGAATATCCCTCGACCATTGATAAAGCACGTGCTTTCGGAAGCTGTAATAAAATTATTTCGTAATTATCACTGTGCTCGGGATATTATAGCTGATAATGTTCCTTTGCCAACATGGGAATATATTTCAATATCAACAACTTCTTTATCAATGTTTATATGCAGCACTGTTAAAAGTATGTACCACTTTTATTTTTTCTTATTGTTTTCAAATTGACGAGGGATTTTTTCTAACCATTTATTTGCAACTTTAAAATATGCCAGTTATTGCAAAATATGCAAATATAGGCACTCTTCTACTAACGCCACTGCAGGACAGGAATTAGCAATAAAAATTAATTAAGAAATATGTTTTATTCTATAACACTCGTAAAAAAATATCAAATTATACAACATTCATTTTTGGCATACAATTATTTAATATTTTTCTTTCAGGTCACATCAGAAAATTAATGTGGATGGTATATACTGCAGTGTTCTTATAATAGTTCTAATGGACACATATCACTAAATTCTTATATTACTAGCGTTCTTCTTCGAGTAAATCGTCAATGGGTGGCTCATTTACGTGTAGCAATACTAATAGTTCGCTTATCTTTGCATTCAGTATCTGCCGAATCTCTTCAATGGGTTTGAGAAGAATAATAGGTACATCATCGTCCCGTCTCTAAAAAGGCATTTCATTTTTAATTTTCAAAACTTTAAGATTGAGCAAATGTACTCACTTGGAACAGAACTTCCCCTTCGAAATCAACAAGTTTTTGTTTTCTGATACGCAGTAGAATGCCCACCAATTTGCTGGAAATTGTGGTGTATATCTGAAAACAAAACCATGGAATTAGACATTTCTTTACTTCATACAAACATTGAAATAATAAACTAATTTCATTTTCTGCATTCAATATTCAACAATTTTCAAGTAAAATATCAAAAGTATTTTATTATCCTCAGAGTAAAGTCATGGGGCCTTATCATTACTGGTTATACATCACGTCTCTTCACTTTGTCACACTCTTTAATAGACATTTACAGACGACAGGACCATCTGAACAATCAGTAAAGATCAGGTAGTGCACACAACAAGTAGGTACAAGACCATGTGCTGATTTTAGAAGAATAAAGACAATACAGAATACAAGGTAACGAAACCAAGTCAGTACAAGTAGCATTTATATTTAAAAAAAAACAGTTGCTACCAATTCCTGTTAACGATATCGTTATTCTATAGGCAGCGTAAAGAAACATCAAGTTGATAAAGGTATGTCTACATAATTTGTGGTTATAGTATTTGACAGTATTAGGCTGATATTGAGCATATAATGGACGAGGATACATTTTGTGGCTGAGATTAGTAAATTATCCGTGTCAGTTATACCTATGTAATATCGGCCGTATGTTTTTAACAGTTTTCATAACTACTAAAAGTGGCCAATTTTAAGATATGTGTTTATTATAAATCAAACTTACTAGCAACCTGAATTCCGCACATACGTTGGTAGTGTAGCAACCGATGATTACAAATTCGTTTTCAAACCAATTAAAACAAAACACGCAATTTAATAGTGTAGCAACAGTTGTTGACTCAATAACGGCCGTGGCTGTTATGGGTACCATTTCAATCAAGCAGACAGTGCTGATATAGTAGAATAACATGTTGGTATTATGAAAAATAATAAATGGTCCAACGCGCTATGAGCCACCACCCAGGTTGGAAACAACGTTATTCATCTGTTTAACTTATCCTTGAAGAACAGGTATAATAATTACACGATTCAAACAGAAATAGCGGTATAATTTGACTACCGACACTAAATTTCAGTCTACAGGTAAAATGCCTTGACCAACACCAATCCGTTTATTACGTCACGTCTACCAAATATTAAATTAGAACTTTCATGCATTGTTAATATACTTACTATTTCTCTGATTATTATTGGCATATCTTGTGTCCACCATGAACAGTTCATGTGGCTGTTTTTTTTAAATGTTTATAACAATAGCCATCACTATAAATAAGTTGCTATAGTTTGTCTCAGTGATCTTTTTGCTGACGTCATATGCATATGGAGCAATTGCGCAAGTGGTCTACAATATTATCTGCTACTCACAAAAGGAAACAAATGTAAACCTTCTTGATGTAAACACAATTTTGGATCATTTCCGTGATTGCTTCATGTGTAGACGAACGAAGTAAAGACGTAAAATGTATCAATTGCAATGGAGATCACCCGGCTAATTACAGAGGCTGTTCCGTTTACAAAGAATTGCAACAAAGAATGTTCCCCCCTCTCAGAAATAAACAGCCTGGACCAACCCAGTATGTAGCGCGACAAGTCCAACCAAATGTTACCCATGCTCAAGCTTTACGAGGTATTAACCCCACAAATTTACCAACATCATTGCAACAACACCCAACAAACAATCAGTCAGATGATATAAGCGAGCTGAAGAAAATGATGAAAAGTTTAATAGAGCAAATGGGAACTATGCTAAATCTACTGACAACTCTAGTCTCAAAATTTAATAATGGATCAACAGCTTAGATTAGCACAGTGGAACGCCAACGGGCTGTTACACCATAGAGATGAATTGATATATTTTCTCACAAACCAACATATCGACATCATGCTAATATCGGAAGCTCATTTTACAACCAGAAGCTACATAAGAATACCAGGGTACATGGTATACGTAACACTACACCCGGATAACGGAGCTCATGCAGGTACAGCTCTAATCGTTAAAAATTCTATCAAGCATCATGGACTTGAGGAATATAAAAAAGATCACATTCAAGCTACAACCATAATGGTAGAAGACAGGAGAGGGCCCTTAGTAATCTCTGTAGCATACTGCCCGCGGCGTCACAATAATAAGCAGGAACATTATGAACATTACTTTCAAACTTTGGGCGTCAGATTTATATCAGCCGGTGACTTCAATGCCAAACATGTGCAATGGGGATCGAGGTTAACAACGACCAAAGGAAGGGAGCTGCTTAAAGCAATAAATAACAAAGGGTTGCAGCATATGTCTACTGGTGAGCCAACGTACTGGCCATCGGACTCTGATAAACTGCCAGACTTACTCGACTTCTGTGTAGTTAAAGGTATCAATATCAACTATCTAAAAGTCGAATCCTGCCTTGACTTATCAGCCGACCATTCGCCGATTCTAATCACGCTAGGATCACAAGTGTTAATTAGCGAGAAAGCACCTACCCTGAGCACTAAACTTACCAACTGGGATCTATTTAAAGATAAAATAGAAGATTTGCTATCCCTAGACATTTCGTTAAAAACGGAGGAAGAGTTGACTTTAGCAGTAGAACAATTCAACAACGTCGTTCAGCAAGCCGCCTGGCAGGCTACCCCAATCAGAACCCAGCACATAGCAAACAGTGCTTGCCCAATAGTCGTGAAACAAAAAATCGTGGAAAAGCGTAGACTCCGTAGACAATGGCAAACGACAAGGCACCCAGCTGATAAACGCAGGTTAAACCAAGCAGCAGCAGCCCTCAAACAATTACTTACTAACATTCGAAACAATTCAGTGGAAAACTACTTCAAACATCTGTCACCCACGGAAGCAACGGAATATTCGCTCTGAAGGGCAACTAGAAGGCTAAAGCAACCACAACAGCATAAATCACCAATTCGTTCGGACAATGGAAATTGGGCTCGTAGCGACCAAGACAAGGCGATAGTCTTCGCAAACCACTTAATCAAAGTCTTTACTCCTTTTGAATCTGTAATTTCCAATGAAGAAGAAGAAGAAATCCAACAGTACTTAGAATCACCTTTCCAGATGTGCCTTCCAGTAAAGCAGTTCACTATAGCTGAGACCAAATTAGAGATTACCACCAACTTGAATCCACATAAAGCACCAGGGTACGATTTAATCACTGGTAAGGTTTTACAGGCACTCCCGGACAAGGGCTTTAGATTTCTAACCTATCTGTTTAATGCAATGCTAAAACTGCGATACTTCCCACCACAATGGAAAGTTGGTACAATGATTCTAATCCCTAAACCGGGCAAACCCAAAGACGTCGCATCATCCTACCAACCAATTAGTCTGCTGCCGATACTTTCTAAGGTCTTCGAAAAAATGCTACTGAAAAGGATAACACCGATACTTCTCACAAACAACTTAATACCTGATCACCAATTCGGCTTCAGAAAACAACATGCCACAATTGAACAAATCCACAGAATCGTAGACAAAATCACAAAAGATTTCGAAGATAAAAGGTATTGTTCAGCAGTAGAGATGGGCGCGTGAGTGAATTTTCGCTCACGTCACGCACGTTTCACGCTTGCTTTAAACAGTCACGTTCACGCACGTTCACGCTCACGTTCACTCACGTTCACGGCGTGACACGCCGTTCACGACGTGACACGCAGCTTTCATTTCAAAATTTTAATTCAGATAGAACAGAATATTCAAATTTAAAACCAATGAAAAAACCCTAAAGAGAACTAAAAATATGTTTTGCACCTGACATAATTTACGTGATATGTTGCAATCAGAATAGTTGACATAAAAAGAAAAAAATGAAAATTGACTACAATAACTTCGACAAAGGATAAATACTGATTTATCGCAAATATATTTCTTGCAGCTGTCTTCAAAGACATTACGTTTAATACCAAAGTTGTCATTGGAAGTGACGTTTCTCTTATTGGTATGAGTATAGAAGGTATATGTTGCTAAGGAACAGTTTTAATTAGTAGGTTTGAAAGTACTTTTACGTACAAGGATCAATATTTTCAGCGTTAAGGCGAGTATACAAAAAAACATTACTGTTATTAGAATAATAAGTTCATCTACACAAGTACACAATAAATTGGTTTAAAAATAAAACGTAGTTAACATTTTCAGTGTTAAGTCGAGTATACAAAACAAAACATTAGGTACTTTTCTAAAAATAGGTTCATCTACACATCTACACAATAGATTTTTGGTTTAATAATAAAACGTAATTAACATTTTTAGCGTTAGCCGAGTATAAAAATCAGACCATTACATTTATTAGAATAATAAGTTCATCTACACATCTACACATTAAAATGTTGATTTAAAAATAATATGTAATCAACATTTTCAGCGTTAAGTCGAATTCTGCGCTCTTCTAAAATTCGCCCAGCTGTAGAAAAAACTCTTTCGCTTGTAGCGGAACTTGTCGGTATGTTTAAAATTTCTCAAGTTTTTTTAACAGTGGCGTATTTACACTGTTTTTCCAAAATCCTAAAATGTCATCTACATTTCCGAATTTTAATTTAGCATACTAATTTAGTTCTGTTTCGACATCATCCTAATTACATGTGTGATCGTCAGAGCTATCTCTAAGATAAGAAAGATAAGAATCTGATGCTGATGTGCCAGTTTTAAGTCGTTTGCTATGTATTTCATCATTATCATCTATAGTTTTATTTGCATTATAATCTTCTCTTTTATGTGAAGTTATGAACTTTAAGGATTTATAATTAGGGTCCAAAAATAAAGCCACATAAAGTAACTTGTTTGGCACAATTTGTGATTTAATGAATTTAAAAGTTGCTGCACCCTGCAGTTTTTTATTCGTTACTAAATATTTAACGTGAAATTAACGTGAAACGTGAATCACGCCTTGGAAATTTTCACTCACGTTCACGCACGTTCACGTCACGATTTTCAAATATTAGTCACGTTCACGACGTGACACGCCGTGACACGACGTGACACGACTGTTTTCACGTCACGCGCCCATCCCTATTCAGCAGTATTTATTGACGTCTCTCAAGCCTTTGACAAGGTATGGCATGATGGTCTACTCTACAAAATCAAACAAAACCTACCTCCAATCTACCAACTTATCAAGTCATACCTCACTGACAGACACTTTTTAGTCAAACATGGTGACTTCCAGACACAATTATTTCCCATTAAGTCGGGTGTCCCCCAAGGTAGTGTACTGGGCCCACTACTATACCTACTATTTACTGCCGACCTACCAACTATGAGAGAAACAATGACTGCCACATTCGCCGACGATACTGCAGTGCTGACCTCTCATTCAGATCCGCAAATAGCAACCCACAATCTTCAAAGGCACCTACACTTAATAGAACTATGGATCAAAAAGTGGCGCATTAAAATTAATGAGACCAAATCGACCCATGTAACTTTTGCTACAAGAAGAGAAACCTGTCCACCGGTATCAATTAATAACCAACAGATTCCTACTGCTGAAAGTGTCAAATATTTAGGGATCCACCTGGATAGAAGGCTTACCTGGAAAAAGCACATATGGACAAAACGTAAACAGTTAGGTTAAATACTTCGCAAAACGTACTGGCTCATAGGACGTAAATCTCAATTACTGTTAGACAATAAACTACTGATATACAAGGCCATCCTCAAACCCGTTTGGTCCTACGGCATACAATTGTGGGGGACCGCAAGTAACTCCAATATAGACATTCTGAGAAGATTCCAAGCCAAAACATTAAGACTGATTGTTAATGCACCGTGGTACGTACCGAATGAGGTTATACGCCGCGACCTCAAAATTGCCACAATTAATGAAGAAATCCAAAGATACAGCATCCGCTATCACGATCGTATCACCGCTCACCCAAATACATTAGTAGAGTGCCTACTTGAAAGTGATGATGAGGAACCAAGGCTCAAGAGATACAAGCCGTCAGATTTACCCCATCGTTTTGAATTATTCCGCGTGTGTAGTGTTATAGCTATAAACAGACAAATCAGTTAAGTGATAAGAAAATTGTTAATGAACTATTTTCAACAAGTTATGTTCCATATTATTAATTAGGTAATACTGTCAAAACATTTACTTATTGTCCAATATGGACAGATTGTAAAGCAATTAATAAAAAAAAATGTGTAGATGACGTCAGAGAAAAGATACCTGAGACAAACTGTGCTTCCATAAAAAAAGGTAACAACGTAATACCATAATGCATGAAACACATAATTTTACACAAAAATAAGGTGTCTGCTTTTTGGATATCTAGATTAAAGCTCTAAGATGATCGATTATAATTTATAAATTCGAGTCATATTCGAAATATTACATAGTTTTTGTTCTCATTTAAAATAAACAATACTGGAATTTAAAATCATATTGTCGGAAAGTCTTGGAGAGTATAATCAGATGTCACAAAATTTAAATGAATCACAGAGCTTTTGTAATAGTAGTAGGACCGTTGCGTGTATTATTTGTATATTTCCTAATTAAGCTAGTAACGATTCTAAATATATTATATTATAATTAAATTTGGCAAAAATGCGTCATCTAAACTTACTGAGGCCCATTGCATTTTGATTTCGTTGCCAAACCTAGACATCTTAGCGCAATGATATTTGATTGCAACATCTGGCAACGTCGATTGCTTGGCATCTCTAAGTAACCTCTTTTATGTTATTAAATAGTTTGTGTACATGCAGCACTGATAATTATATGAATTTCCAAACTTTTATAAGGGCCTAACGCTGTTTTCTATAAAAATGTTACTCCACTGACAAGTAAAAACGATGAACAAGAAATGAAAAAAATATATTTAATGAGAAACGTCAAAATCAATCAACCATCTAAAATTTTGAATATGTTGTTTTTTCTTGGTTTCAGAAAAAATAGTATGGATTATTTAGAATAAAAGTTGTTTTGTTTGACTTGCAATTTTTGAGTTTGCGCGGCTACACGCTACACGCCTCGCACATACAAACATAATTGCTTGTCAGACAAAGTGCCACTTTTAATCCTAATAAATTAATATACTATTTTTTAGGATACTGCATTGGTAACTAGCGTTTACATAGTTACAAACGAGTCCGGTAGATAAAATTTACCGGCCTAGACCAGTAGTAGAACTACCGGCCGGTAAATTTTATCTACCGGACTCGTATCCTAAACTATTTTTTGTATACTGGTATGGTAGATACTGTCTACTAGCTTAGCAACGAATCCAGTAGATAAGTTCTGATGGCCTAGGCCGGTAGCACCTAACGACCGCCCTTGACGACGTCCGGTAACACTTAGCAACGCCTGTGATTCGCATTATACGTTTCACAGTACTGAAGTATATTGTTGCTGGCACTGCCAGTCGATGTCAAATTTGAGGTTAGAAGTAGTGATGGGCTTATTCGAATGAAAAATAATCGGTTATCCGGTTATTGCAATAACCTATGTAACTCGGTTTTCGTTCCAAGTATTCGAATGAAAAATAACCTCATCCTGATACGTACTACGTGCCGTATCTCAGCGACCTGCGAATGATCGAAATTCTGTAAATAATACGTCATTCATAACTCATAACCATAAGCAAGGCAGATTGTACTGAAAACACCATTTGGGCCTCTCGCTCTACAGTTTTCTGCCTTGCTTCCTTGCCGGCTGATGCTCGTGGTCGATCCGTCGTCATATGATATGAACATAAATTAATTTTTTGCCGCCTTTAACCCGGCCGATTGATAAACATAAACGTTCTGCCACTGTTTTTTATTGCGATTAGCAAGCAGTCCCGCATATTTCTTTCTTTCTACACTTCTTAATAAATACCTCTTAATTTCCAGTACATAACACATAATGTAGGTACATATTATGTTTTGGTTATAGATCGGAAGAATGTAAGAGTAATCGAGCTAATGCAGAATAGCGAGTCGTACAAATACAAATTCAACAATATATTATTAATTATTATTATATTATTATAAATCGCCAGCAATCGAAAACAATAAAGGTCTATCCAGATATATTTCATTCATATCCACAATTACTTATTGCACAAACTCCTTAGAAATCAAATAAAAATCATTTATACAATTATTATAAATAACGATTTACTGAGTTCCTCTGCTATCTGCAAGTTACGATGCCGATGCAGATGACGCTGAACCGCGTAACCGGCAAATCAGCGAAATCGAAACGAATCGAGAGCCAAAATTTATTCGCATGATTATTCAAATAATCATTCGGTTATTAATATCATTCAAATGCAAATAATTCAGTTATGAAAATTGTCCGGTTATGCCTATTACTATAGGTTGTTTATTTTTTAAAGATCCACCACCTGTTGCTTAATGTTGGCCAACGGAAAAATCACTAGTTATAGTTACTTTTGTGAGTTACAAATGGCAATTCTGCAAGTGAGCTGTCACCTTAATTTCATGCGTCAAACCGTCAAACAACGCAAGCGCAACTCAGATAAAGTTGAATTTTCAAATTTTTGAATTCTGCCTCGGAAATGAAGGAATTTACTCGACAAGAAATTGAAAACCGCCCTATTCCAATGTTCCCTCGAACTGGAAAACCTAGTCCCTTCTTTAAGTAGCCGACAGCTAGAAGAGAAACTTTCAAATATCTTTGCTGTGATTTCTTTGGGTAAAATTAACTTCAAAATTTTAAACACTAATTATTGTAGGTGTCTATATCTACTGTCCGCCGTATATTACACTCTTAATGCCGGCCAGGAAGTACAAACTTCCAAAACTTACGGTGGCCGTAAAAATCTCCATTTTTTTATGACCATTTCTTTCGGGAAGAATTAGGTCGCAAAATTTATGATTATAAACGAAGTGGGGAATATTTCACTCTAACAAAATTGTTAACATTTGCACGGGACACTTTGCAGTATAAAGGGTCCCGATCATTGGTATATAAAATGTTGAAAGCCATGGGCTATAAATATAAAACGGAAAATTCTTGTCGAAAGCCCATACATAGCGGCGAAACGAATTAAATTCTTAAAAATGTATTTAAGATGCAAAGAAGATTTCCCAAACATAAAATTTGTATACTTGGACGAGACGTCACCTCTACTGCCAAATGTGCAAAATGCAAAATGTGTTGAACATGAATTTGGTTATAAATTCATTATTTGGCCGCACTCCACTTTAAACAAAGCACCCTATTTTCTTCCAGTTGTGAGAATTGATGGAAAGATTTATACATTTATACATCAATCGTGTTTTCTCGGTCAGTCTCAGTTGCATAACTCGAGAAAAATGGAATTTTATGGCTCCTGCGTCAAAAAACATGATATCCCACAGAATCTGTAACACCCCTCTGCATTACACATTACACCATCCGGTAAATCCGTACCGTAAATCTAATTTTAAATAATTCAAATGCTCAAACTTCCGCCAGGCCAAATGTCAGTTTACAATTTACATTTAACAACCTAACCTCAATTTTGAGTCCTCGTTGTGGAAATACCCTAGCCATGTTGCCACGTATTACTTTCAAAGAACATGCGACGTTGGTGGATCTTTAAATAAAAAACGGCCTATAGTTATCAGGTTAGGTTTTTCGCCAGTCTGACACAAACTGACGCAAAACCTAACCTCAAATTTGACATAGACAGCATTACCAACAATACACTTCAGTACTTCCAAACGTATAACAAGAATCACAGCATTTTTAAAGCAACCTAGTTTGGGATAATTCTTGAATAAAACGCAGTTTTAAAACCTATGCCCGTGGTGCCGAGGTTTACAAGCATAAGAGACCGAAAATGTGCACATAAATTGTTTTGTACTACCAGCCTACTTTCCAAAAAAATATTAACCTTTAAATGCCGTTAAATAAATTGCAATCAAGGATAGTAGAGCTGAGTAATAGAAATATACATAACAAGCCGTAGTTTCCAAATTAAAATGAGTAGCTGTCAGTGACTGTCGATGTTCGAGTAATTATGAATGCAATAAAGCAAGGCAACCTCCTACACGAATTACTCAGTTCTACCAACCTTGATAGCGATGAGCCAATGAGAACATTTACTTAGTTGCTAAGGACGCTGTTTATGTAAATGTATAGTACTTTTTTGGCCTAGAACAAAAAGTTACTTTTTTGCCCTAGGCCTGTAAGTAAAACTTACATAACTGGTAGTAAATTTTTTTTCATAGCCAGACATTGCAATTCAAAAGTTTTATTTTTTCATCTGCAGCTTGGAAACCAAAGAGAATTCGATGTTTCCGTCTTTTTTGTTATTTTGGTCTTAGAAAATTGACAGCATGATGTGCAAATCATTTTTTTAGTTCTAATACATAGATTCCCATTCAATCCTATCGAAAATGGGACACCCTTAGGGTTGCCAACTTCCTGAGCTGCCACGGAAAGCCATTGGGCAAAATACTGAGAGGTTCGTGTAATTATAATAATTATAAACAAATCTATCTCACAAATTGTCAAATTGTGCATAAAGAAGTAACCATAAGAAGAAAATAAAACTTGTTATTCTGTTATTTTATTCATAAAATGTAATTAGCATTCTTCTTTCTTCTCTACATTTGTTTCTCTAATTGATGTCTACTGTTGTATTTTTTTGCCGCACTCAAAGTTATTTACCTTCTTTTATACCCTCCAAAAATTCCGAACATGTTGATTTAATGTTAAAATAAATCAACAATTCATTTTTTATAAAATGCGTTCTGAATATGCAGATATTCCACGAAAACTCAAAATATATAAAAGAACTGTTCAATGAAAAAATGTTCAATAATTTAAATTCGTACATTTTTAATAAGTAGAATTTTTAAATAACTTAAAAGACTGTCGCAAAGGAAGACGGTTTAGTAACCACTACTACACCTTATACGCTAGTCATTTTTTCTGTGGCGATAGTCAATTGTTTAGTAGTGCCTGCCTACGGAAGACGCGAACAGCAATTAAAACAAGTTTTTATTTGTTTAACCAATTAAATTGCTTATTTTGGTGTATCTATGTAAGTAAAGTCTTCTAAATATATTGTATAGAGGTATTAAATGTTATTTGAATTTTTAAATTACACTTAGCAGCAGCAAAACTATGCACTTCATGTAAAAGTATTCGTACAAGTACCTAACCTCACTTTTGTTCGATCGCGCTTGTCACACTGTGACCGTAGCTGTCAAGAATATTTAAGCCAAATAGGTACGAGTAAGTTTGATTTTCTACTAAAACGTATCCCACAACCAAATTTTAAAAAGAATTAATTGTTTGTAATTGGTCAAAATAGATATTATGAGAAATTAATGTTAAGAACTCTCGGAATTCACTACCAAATTAAATTGCTACCGTGATTTGTTTTCGCCATTGTTTATAACGGCCAACTGCACCCCGACTTGATAATAGCAACATTTCAAAGTGCAAGAAAAGTTTAAAATAGAGAAATTAATTACTTTTTTCTCTGCAAGTGATCCTTACACTGTCTGATTTGAGGCATGTAGGAAACATTTACAAAAATTGTTACGGTTTCCATAACAATGTACTTACTTCTCTAGAGAAGTGAATTACTTACATCCCGCAATTACTAAAACTGAAGAGATGCCATGTTTGGCATTTGGTTAACATGAAGAAAACCGTTATCGCTCGTACTATTATCCATTTTTAATCAGAATACAAGCACAAAGCTCACAAAACAGCACTCGCAATCGTATTCACGCATTATTCACAGTGCGTCTATAACTGTCAAACATAACATCACAGCACTGTAACAACGCCCCAAGCTCCCGAAATGGGCTACTATAATTTAGAAAATGTAATAATTTTATGCTATTACAATTTATTTTACATAAATAATATTAATAGTGAAAAAAATATGTACTTTACACAGGATGTAGGCAGATTTACGCTACCTCGCACCTTGCTATCCTCGTTCGCTTCGCTCACTCAGCCATCAAACGGTCCTCGGTAGTGTATATCTTACCTACTTACATGCCTTGTAAAGTAATATACTATTTCTGGGGTCGTTTGCCCTTCTGGGATTGCTTTTCTTCTTTTTCGACGTAAAAAAAGGTTCTGCATACTTTTTGTACGTCAAAATGCCAATAACTTTGTAACGACTGATTTTGTGAAATACATTTATTAAAAATTGTTGACATAACGTCAGGAACGCATACTTAAGCTATATACAGGATGTTCAATCTATTTTGACAAACACATCTAGGGGTTTATTATTAAATATAGAAATACACTTCAGAAACAAAAGTTGTAAGGATCTATCCAAACCACCAGAATATTTGACCAGAGTAAATAACTAAAGATTACAAAATATTAAAATAACACCAACGTAGGTTGTTTTCAAGGATAATACCACAAAAGGTGAAAATTTTTTGAGAATTTTCTCCGTTCACATGCAAATTATTGCGTTTCAATTTCTCGAAACCAAAACTGCGTTAAAAATTCCGCGGGACCTTAGGTCGAGTGGAATTTGAGCAGTTTTTGTTGAGAGAAATTTCCAATAATTTGCATGTTGACGAAAAAATTCTCATATACAATACCGCGAGCGGTCGACGAATTGCCGAAATTTTTTGTCAAAGTGTATGAGTGTTTATTGCTTCGATATGAATTGAAGCAATAAACACTTGGACAAAAATTTATGCAATTCGTCGGCTGCAAGCGGCATTTGAAGGACTATTCAACGAACAAAATTTACATTTCTTAGTAATTAATCAATTCTATCACGTTCTCTTTGAAAATAAAAATCTGTTGACGTGAAATAAATTGTTTGTCAAATTTGACATAATAATATCATATTTGATGAATTTTACAGGAAGTTAAATAAATGTCACAGGAAGAGAAAAAAATTGTCATATACAATACCGCGAGCGGTCGACGAATTGCCGAAAATGTTTGTCAAATTGTATGAGTGTTTATTGCTTCGATGTGAATTGAAGCAATAAACACGGATAAACACTTGGACAAAAATTTATGCAATTCGTCGGCTGCAAGCGGCATTTGAAGGACTATTCAACACTATAACATATAAGCCAATCACATTGCAGACATTTGCTTTTTTCAACCAATAACAGCAGTATATCACTGAATATTGGGCACCATGCAAAATATTCACAAAACAATGTACGTACTCAAAAAATAAATAGCCTTGTTGCGAAGTAACGCTTAGCAACGATGTTCTGTCCTTAGTGATATCGCTAGGTTACGTAACACTAAACCCCAACAAACTGTGTGGCTTATTTTAAAAATTTTAAAATGCTGTGTTTTGGAAGTATTCCGCTGAATTTAATTGAGAATGAATAATTATATTAATTGTTGGATTATTTTTCAATAAAGTTAATCGTTATGTATTAATATTGTTAAATAGTCGTCCCAAATACCACTGGAAGTGGATATATATTTTTTAAATATTTTGCCATTTCCATAGAAATTATTGCAAATTTCACTCAACAAAATCACATTTAAATGTCACTCGCCTTCGGCTCGTGACATTTTTGATGTGATTTTGTATCGTGAAATTTAAACGCAATAATTTACATGGAAACGACAAAATATTTGTCAAAAATATATCCACTGCTTGTGGTATTACCCTTGACTATTCAACGAACAAAATTTACATTTCTTAGTAATTAATCAATTTTATCACGTCCTCTTTGAAAATAAAAAACTGTTGACGTAAAATAAATTGTTTGTCAAATTTGACATTTCTAATATCATATTTGATTAATTTTACAGGAAGTTAAATAAATGTCACAGGAAGAAAAAAAATTGTCATTAAAACTCCGCTAGCGGAATTGTTGCACAATTTTACGCTGATTGGTGGCAAATTACATAAATACTAAATTATGATTGGTGAATAGTTAACTTGAAGGGGGTGGGTTGAATAGTCTTACAAAATTTTGCCTTGAGTGGTATTTGAAAAGATTATTCAACAATATGGGTAGATGACTCTTACGGTGTTCGACAGCACATATTTTTAACGTTTTCCACTATTAATTCAATATGGGAGCTTCCAACACGATTATTATGAGTTTTTAGAACGACGCTGATTTGCGAACTTCACTTTGACGTTTTGGTGAAATGTCAGTCAAAGGCTACTCACTAAATTGAAATCATTGAAACCAATCGGGCTCGCGTGAAAACACTGCGACATTAGCAGCCGTATTCATAGTCGTTCGCCAGCGGTTCGCCGGCGAGTCGCCGGAGTTTCGTTATGAATAGTATGTTGGCGGCAATGTACGTCTATGTCAAATTCGAGGTTATCAGGTTAGGTTTTCCGTCAGTTTTGACAGAAATTGACACAAAATCTAACCTGCTAACCTCGAATTTTACATAGACGTACAGTGCCGCCAACATACTATTCATAACAAAACTCCGGCGACTCGCCGGCGAACCGCTGGCGAACGACTATGAATACGGCTGTAGGTGTTTTCAAAGGCAGTCAATTTTGATTGGCCGTTTCTGACAACTTGAACAATTTTCATTGGTTCGTTCATTATAGTGTTGAATAATCAGTAATAATACCACGAGACGACTGTGAATTATCAAAAATACTTTTGTTTTCTCACGAAACGGGTTGCTTAGAAACATCACGAGCCGGAGGCGTGTTTCTAGAAAGCAACCCGTTGAATGTAAGCAAAAGTATTTGATAATTCTTAAAGTCGTCGAGTGAGTATTCGATTAGATTATACCATGAATATTAAAAGGGATTTGCACTAAAAATGTATTTAATGCGTAACCTAAGAAATTTGTTGAAAATGGCATGACATTGACAGCGATTGACAGTTGCCAGCTCAAAATTGAAAAGACCAAAACGATAACACTACCGTGTTTTCATCTAATACTACGTGGCCTAAATAGGAATTTTGTGCATTATGAAAGCTATAATCAGTAATAATACCACGAGACGACTGTGAATTATCAAAAATACTTTTGCTTTCTCACGAGTGAGTATTCAATTAGATTATACCATGAATATCAATAAGGGAATTACACTAAAAATGTATTTAATGTGTATCCTAAAAAACGTATTGGAAATGGCATGACATTGACAGCTGACAGCTCAAATTGAAAACACCAAAACGATAACACCACGGTGTTTTCACTTATTAATACGTGGCCTGAATAGGGATTTTGTGCATTATGAATGGTATAATCAATGGAATACCCTAAATATTTTTAAAATCATTAAAAAGCTCGTTTTCCCGATTCCAAGTATACATACGGTGTATCTAAAATGGCTGAAAAACTTCAGGTGGTGATATTCTTCGTAAAATTCTGAGTAGGAAATCTTATAACTAAAATTTTGGATTGTTCTTCATGAACCTTCACGAGTGATAGATTAAAAACTTTTTTTTTCAGTACGTTTTCTGTTTTAAATACGTCAAGTATCATAATCTTGAGCTGGTTTAATAATTGGTTTGAAACTTTATCGTATCAATTAAAAATATCTGCTTTACAATTAACAACAACCTTAATGCCAGTTTTTAATAATTTTTATCTGTAAAAGAAACAGCTTTGTACACTTTTCATGACGAATTACAAATGTGAATTAACCACAAATCCGTAAAATATCTTTGATTAGGTATCGCAAGTTTTAAACCAATGTTGCAAACGACTGCATACTTTATCTACATTTTTTCTTGGCGAATTTCGGTTTCATCGTTTAATTTGAATTTATAAAACTTTGACTGCTTTGAAGTTAAACAATTAATATGTTAGGTTATATATAGAATGTGGACAAATACTATTGCCAGTAATTTAGATTATGATTGAAGAATGTACTCAGGAGATAAACATTATATATCCAACTCTAAATACAAAAATCTGGTGTGATACACTCACACAACTTCCTTTTACAGTGATCTTATAATTAGTCAAAAATTTCATTTTAAGTTTTTAAGCATTTGTCAAAAATTTTCAAAAATTACAATTCTACAAAAACGGTACAAAATAGAGCGTTAGTTGAAGCGACAAATTTTCTCTAGAATTTGAAGGTGAATTCAAAAATGTAATAATATACCGGGTGTTTTATTTAAAATAGGAGTTAATAAAAAAACTAGAAAAAAAAAACAAAAGAAACCCACTTTAGAAGTATTCAACTGGAAAATCACCTATTTCACATCAATACACATTAAAAATGTAGTAAAAATGTAAAGTTTAAAAAAAATCGTTAGAGCCGTTTTTGAAAAAATCGAAAAAAACTGAAA
Source organism: Agriotes lineatus (assembly GCA_940337035.1). Classification (NCBI taxonomy): domain Eukaryota; kingdom Metazoa; phylum Arthropoda; class Insecta; order Coleoptera; family Elateridae; genus Agriotes; species Agriotes lineatus. The sequence goes on from CALNHX010003015.1 coordinate 37,008, forward strand.
AATCACAAGAGTAAACACCTACTTCCGGTAATGCGATTTTCTTCAAAAGCTTGCTGTCTCATCTACATAGTACACAAAACTTATATATGAAGTTTCAACGCCATACCTCTTTTCGTTTTTGAGATATTCTGTTCACAGACAGACACACAGACAGACAGACCAATGAAAAAAAAATATGTTTTTTGGGATCAGGGGACTCTAAAACGTGAAGATCTGTTGAAAACTCAATTTCGAATTTTTGGGGTGAATCCAATACTTCCTTTATTGTAAAAGGAAGTAAAAATTAAGTGTGGTCATCACACCACTTTCTTTTACTGCTTGTAAAAATTTCAATTTGCGATTTTTCAAAAACTATAATAACAAAATACTTTTTGACAAAAGTCATAGATAATTACAAAATATCTAACAGTTTTGAACATTTTTATTCCAATTCGTTTTGGAGAAAGTTATTGTAAAACTTTCTTTTTGCGATATTTCCAAAAACTGTATTTCTTAAAACTTTTTGAACAAAAGTTGTATATAATTGCACAATATATCATCTTGTTCTATGAAATTTTATTTTTATAAAACAATTATAAAATTTTCCGGGAAAACAAAAAAACATAAGAGTAAAGTACCACCTCCGGTACCGATTTTAACCAAAAATGACTAGTATCTCCAAACTTATATTAAAAACAAAGATATAAATTTTGAGGCTGATCTATTAAACCATCTGGGCTCACAAATTGACAGGATCACAAACGAATAGACAGACATCACTTCGAAAACAACTTTTTTCTACGGTCACCTCTAAAACTGACTATTAAGAGCTCACTGTCAATGCGAAAAGTTAGCGATTCACACATTTTTTCCCTAGTAACCATTTTAACATCGCAACCACGTAAACAATGTCTTAATGAAATAATCGCTTCACTTCATTCTACCGGGTGGCCATAAATATCTGATATCACATTACCTTTGGAATCAACACCGCTTTATTAAAGTGATGACTCAAACTAAACTAAATGTCATTAATGTCATCACAACTAAAATTCTTATCTGTCAAAAATTATTACAGATTGCAATAAGTCATGAAGTTAGAACAAGAGACTTTTATAATCGAGTCGTAGGCTAAACTGCAGAATCCGGGGCACATTCCCCTCCTCTTATTGCATTATATGACATTACATAGGTACCAATACTTATGGTAATTGAAATATAATGCTAACCAACATTTATAAGTAGCTAATTCCATGGCTACCGGGATCTCAGATATTTATGGCCACCCGGTACTTTACGCATCGCCATGGCTAACCTGATTATTATTGTAATTCGTCATTTTTCTGGAACTGGCTAAAATTATTGACAATTGCATCACGGCGCGTCCATCATCACGCAACAGTTTTATTGAGTTTAAGAGTTTTTGTGAAGTTGAAGATGGAATCTGAAGATAATTGCACCCCGCCTGAAGTATTTGAAGCGGCCCAGACAGTAACCAATGAGTTGTTGCCGGCCAAATCGCGCGGCTTTTATGAACGGCGGTACGAAGACTTCATCAAATGGTGTGAATCGAAATTTCAATTATTTAACAATTTTGTCATTTATTTAGGACCGTAGAAAAAATGTTGTATGTATTTCGAGTGTAAAGAGCCATTTGGGTATTCGGTTGCTTTTTCGCGCCTCGCTACCGCTCGGCACGAAACTAGCATCCTCATACCAAAATGGCTCTCTTTACACACTAAATACATAAATATCTATTTTGCACGATAGAACGATTTTACTTAGTTACCGCGTTTGTTGCCAAATCAGTTATATTTACCGTTCTAGAACGGTAAGTAAAAATTCGAAGCCTGTTAACCTCGAATTTGATATAGACTTACAGTGCCACCAACATATTCTGTGATATAATGTCACATTTTACTGACGTTTGAAAAAATACATTTTCCTACGACTGCTTCTAAAATCAAGCTTTCCGCCTTGTTGACGTACGTCAAAAATTGATTGTTTTGAATCAGTTCATCGCGGCAGCCGTCATACGTAAGTATATAATCGTGAACCGTAATACATAGCAACATACATAAATTTTATATAAGCTTTCATGATTATATACCTAAGTCGGCTAGTGGTCAGCTATTTGAAAACGTCAAAGTTGACAGCTGTCACTGTGAATTTGATTTAAACCTTTTTTCGCGATTTAAAGATACTTGTGCTTTATTTTGTATATTGTCGGTGTTTAAGTGTCAAGAAAAATAAGAAATGGGCGATAAAATTCCAATTCTGATGTAAAAATTTGCACGTCGCTGGAAATTTTAGAAATGGCAAAAAACACCAGTTTAAACCTATTTTCGAAAATTTTACAGTCGTAGGAAAAATTTTGTATGCAACACGAGCGAAAAATGCATTAGGCGTTCGTTCGAGTTTTTTCGGACCTCGCTTCGCTCGGCCCGAAACTTTCGAACTCACGCCTAATGCATCATTTTTCGCTCTAGGTACATAAATAACTATTCTATAGTGCAAAAAACGTCATAAGCATCACGAACGTTAAGGAATTACCGATCTCAGACAATAATTGGAGCCGTCGCTTCGCTTCTCTTCCAAACAATTGTCTTCGATCGGTAAAATGTCCTTACCGTTCTTAATACTTAATATACTATTTCTGAACGAGAAGACACGAAAACGAATATTTCTGAAAAATATCCAGTTTGCAAAAAATTATGATTACATTATTTGAAGTAAAAGAAAGTATACCTTTCAGGGTTTGTATCTTTATGACCATTCAATACGTGACTAAAAAGCATTTTAGCTTAATTGTAACTATTATAGTTATTTATGTATCAAGTACATAATGTAGGCTATTATTGCACTAGTCTATTTTATGGCAGAGCGAGCGTAGCGTAGCATTAAAGAGGACAAGTCAAATAATGTCTGATTATGTACTAGCTGCATGCAAAGCTGTACATTCGACTACATTACACATATTAGACACATTAGAAAATTCAAGTTGCTATTGGAACATTTGATAGTTTCGAAGTGTGCTTTTTCTAGGTTAATTGCGTCAATATCAAGAATCACTACCTCTTACCGTAAGGTATTAAAGGTGAATTCCTTTTTATTATTTGCAAAGTTTTCAGTTAAAATAATCTCCTTTCCTGATTTGAATAAAATTACATTTATTTTAATAATAACTATTGGACATTGACAGGCGGCCGTTTTACTTTACTTTATGAACTAAAGCAGTACTTTATGGACGTTAAAAAATACTATAATAAAGTATTTGTGGAACAGTCGACCATAAAGCTTAATTATGTTAAAACACTCAAAAAAAATTTTGCCCCCCCATAATTACAGTAGTTCCTGCGCCGCTGTGTATGCTTATACAGTGACCGCCAAAAAGTCAGTATAATATGGGAATTGTTTAGTTAGTTAAAAATAACACACTCCAAAAAATCTTGAAATCTTACTTAATTTTCGAAAAATAGCACATTTTGGATTTCGACAATTTTGAAAAACTCCAAGTAAAAATCACTCGGTATATATGATAGAGGCTAAATAGGTTTTTAGACAAACACACATTATTGAGGTAAAAAGTTTTTTTGAAAAATCAAAAATAAAAGTTTTTCTCGTATTATACCGACTTTTTGGCGGTCACTGTATATTTCGTTCACGTTGTTTTGGCATAATATGAGGCCCTGGAAATTTGGCATTTAAGTTGGCAGTAAAGCTGTCTGTTTAATTAGGTGGTGTTTTTCTAAGTTTGAGGTTATAGGAGGGGGTATTGATAACTACTTAGCCTACCATATAAAACGCCACAATATTTTTAAAAAATTTTACTTATTCAACATTATCTCCCTTAAGACTTATACATTTAGCAGAACGTTCATAAGGTTGTATACAAAAACCGCACGAACTTATTTGGTTATCTGATATATGTTAAATAGCGGTGGTGATAAGGCACATCCTTGCCGAACTCCCTTCCTTATTTTGGCTACTTGTTGGTACTCGCCTACTCGCCGATTTGTATTACTGCTGTTTGATTTTTATATGTGATATGAATTATTCGTCTATCTTTGTAATTAATACCAATTTCTCTTAGTATATCGAACATTTTCGACCATTGTATATTATTGAAAGCCTTTTTTTATATCTATAAAGGCTACATATAAGTTTTTATTTTTTCTTATCATTTTTTCTCCGATTACTCTAAGTGCAAGAATAGCCTCTCTTGTTCCAGTGCTTTTCCTGAACCCGAATTGATCTTCTGTTAGGTTTTCCTCAATTTGGTTATCTATTCTTCTATGTATCGTTATGCAGATACTAGATGTCAATCGCATATTAGTCTATTTCTGTCTAACGCATACAAAGCCCATAAACTCTATTCTAGCTCATTGGACTGCCCCTATGTCCACATTATCTGTGTATAGGGAACACTTAAAACTCTTGATCGCAAAATAGCTATTTATGCAACAAGTGCTAAAAGTTGACGTTTATGCACGAGACATGAAAATTATGAAAAGAAACCGAAGGCTGATTTTCATAACATGTCTCGTGCATAAACGACTTTTAGCACGCGTTGCATACAATATTTTATCTACGACCTTAATTTTACTGTTATTAATCCATAAATATCGATTTAACAAAGTTTTGCATCTACGACACTTATAATTTATGTCATAATAAACAGTAGACCATGCCGCGCGGGCGATAATTGCGGAGCCAGTACTGTCAAGGTCAGTTACGAAAGGTAATACCACACATCTGACTGTATTCATTACATAACGCTTTAATTATTTCAAAAACACTTTACCTGTAACGCAAGAAGTAACTAGAATAACTTTACAACTTCACTTCCAGTTCGAAATTGTAGTTTTATAATCTCACTTCACTTTATACCTACCACAGATGCGCTTAAAGTAAACAGCTGATTTCTTTAACCACGCTAAACTATAAAACGTCACTTTTAGTGAAACAAGCTAGCGCTAAAAGGCCTACTTTTAGTAGTGGCCTTCGGCTTCGTTTCATAATTTTCATGCCTCTTGCATAAACGTCGACTTTTAGCACTTGTTGCATAAATAGCTATTTTGTCAAAATATAGCAAAAAACTAACAATGCTAAAAGTTGTATTTTTGTTGTGGTCGTAAAAAAAATCACTATTCAAATATGGAAAAATCAATAAAATATCATTCTGCCGAGAAGACGCAATTTTAGAATGAGATGCTCGCATATGATTTTAATCAAATAACGTTATCCTTATCATTTAACATCTATTAAACTCTTGATAGTACCTACATCAGTTTAAACGAGCAGTATAATTCGAGCTTATCGCGTTTATTAATGAATTTCATTATCTAAAAAGAACAGAGGCACTATTCAAAGTTACTTTATTTACGATTTTCAGGGTGAATTATTCGCAATCACGTGATGAAATTTATATCCGCAATTGGTTCATTTTTACTGCAGGCAAACACAGAGCAATAGTAATATTTTCGTTTCTAAAGTTGTCGTGACTGAAACAGTTGGTAGCCTCCGAAAAGCTTAAACGGCTGACAGACAGTCGGGAGATGGAAAACGGCAAATGGTGGTCTGTTTATAAGACATCATTAACCGACTTCCGTATAGTGTTATAAAACTGCAAAGATAACTGTGGTTGCAATAGTAAGTTTCTTCTAGACTGAATAAGTGAACAATAATCGGAAGTGACCGTGAAAATAAAAAATGGTATGTTTGGTCAAGGTCGCTTCCTGTTGTCATTAAAAAGTGTCACACGGAGATAAGAACTTCGACTTCGCAAAAATGAACGAAGTTGCTTCTCCTTCGACACCTCCCAGGCCGAACTCTGCCAGTCCTCCCCCGAAATGCGCAATTTGTTTGGGGACTTGCACGAACAAGTGTTTCTCGGACTCTTGTATGCACCAATTCTGTTTCACCTGTCTTCTGGAATGGTCAAAGGTATGCAGAGTTATGTAAAAAATGTATGCAATTTACATTTTGTTTTGATCCAGGTAAAGGCAGAATGCCCCCTGTGCAAGCAGCCATTTAAGTCTATAATTCACAACATCAAATCGAACGATGAATATGACGAGCATTTTATTACGCCCGAAATTCCTGAAGGTAGAGGACTTCTGGACAACGATGAGTTTTTGTATTTGCCACCTGCGCCTTCTCGGCACTTCCAGTTTAGGTGCGTAAAATACGTTGCAATGTGTAATACTAAAGTTTGTGAAGTTGTCACATGGATTTAATTTTATTACATGCTGCTATTATTATTGCTAAGTATTGTGCAATGCACAATTTAATTTTTGTAAATCTTCCCATAATTAAAATTCTTGAATGTGATATAATTAATTTATACTACACAAAAAAACATTGATTGTAATCTAATAGCCAATGATAAACTTTGAAATCACAGCAAAATAAAATGTTTAATAATTGAGAAAATGAATGTAATGGAAACTTCTGTTGAATTTTTGCTTTTCGTATGTACTAGCAGAATATATAATAACACCCATTTTATCAGTTGTTATCGATTTGCTGTTATTTGTATCCATGGCTGAAATAAACAACAGTTAATTGTTTAAACGCTACCATCATGAAATACGATGCTTATGTAGAATATATTAAAATTACTTTAATTCTTACTTTCTCCAACTGTTCCACGCTCTCTCTAATCTGTCGTCTCATGTAGTGTAGGTACATAATATCTTTATTTTTTGTTAATTTCTTTTCTTAGCCCTCCGTCGAGCGTAATAGTGGATCTCGCGAGATCAGGCACAATGCATCTCTTAGATACCTAGACGGGAAATATTTTTTACCTCTAAAATAAAGAAAAATGTGTTAAACGAAAAGTTATTATATTGTTTTATTCAAAATAAAATCATATTGATCGACAAATAGAGAAAGGTTAACAAATTAAATTCTACCATATAATTGAAATTATAGTGAACTCTAGACGATAAAATTTGTTGTAATAGAAATAAGCAATGATTAAGTGGTAACATAACAAAAGAATTCCAGTCAGATTCTTCTTTATGACCTTCATATCCCTCCAACTAGGCTTGAAAACTATTTTTACAAATTATTGTAGTATATTCCAAACTCAAATATACTTTACAATCTTTATAAAAATATTTAGAATATCGTGATTTCTTGTTGTTTGCACAAGGTCTACAACGTTTTCTTTTGTTTGTGCCAGAAGTAGATAAGAGTTTCTTCCGTTTCGTGTTCATCAGATGGTGTAAATGTTTGAAGTTTTTGCTGAAGTGTTATGGGGATACCTTTCGTTTTTATTGCTCTGCGGCTAAGTTGGTAGCTACCAATTCTTTCGCCAAATCTTTCAAAAAGTTTTCAGTTTGACAATGTCCATAAATTTTACATCTCCTTCATGAATATATTGTGGCCGAATGATTTCAATATATTCATTTGTATGTTGCATAATTCTATCCAATATGTTATCGTTTACAAAACATTTCCAGCATTCTTTTATTTTTTATTTCATCTTGGTACTCCGCCAACAGCCGTTAGGCCAATTATAGGCGTCGCTGTACATTTTATGGGGACTTCCAACCCCACTAACAACTGCCATGATGTTATTATGACATCCGGGATCAACTATTTCTGTGATAGCCGTATCACGAGGCGCCGAGAGAAGCAGCCATGGAACTCCCAACCAAGTTCTGACCAGAAAGAACGTTGCTTAACTCTGCTGATCGTGGACGCTTGTTCAAGCTGCACCACCCGGTACCTATTCTGAAATAGTTATGGCCTCCTTTGCAGTTCGTATAACACCCGGCTGACCAACCAGAACATTTTGAGGTCTACGTCTCACACGTTGTGAAAATTGAGTCTTTTTCCATTTTGTACAATTGTCTTTTCCAGTAAAATAATTACCATCTTCTTCTTCATCTGATAAACCGTCTGAAGATGAAGCTTCTTGAACAGTGTCGGAATCTTGATCCCGTTGCTCTACATTATCTTCAGCATCAGTATCTGCTTCGTTTTCAAATTCAATGTTATCATTGTCGTCGGATTTCATCATCATTTGTAGCAAAGAACTAGCATCATCGGAGTTGTCTGGGTTTGAGTTCTCTCCATTCTTGAGCAAAGTTCCTAATAAGAAACAACAAATACCGTGAGAGTGCGTAATGAATCTGTGAGATTCATAACAAAATAAAGAGGCCAATTGCTACTTTGGTTACCATTTGCCAATTTGGTTGGTGCATAGTAATTTTTTACTGTAGAATTTCTTCTTTCTTCTTTCGGCTTCTAAATCCCGAAGGATTATAGCCCCTTCTGACGAAGGATACACGATCCTGGTTCGAGGTGGATCACTCCTCTATTTTCACGTTTTCACAGCTTGTTACTGGACTTGGCGTTCTCAGTGATTTTATTCCATACTTTCCTATCTTTACATGCACCCCTCCAGTTTCTGATCCCCATTGCCACTATATCTGCCATTACCATGTCCCACCATCTAATTCGAGGTCTACCTCTTCTTCTGTTTCCTAAGGGTTTCCACTCTGTAATTTGTTTTATGGGGTCATCAGGGCTGCTCCTCATGATGTGACCTAGCCACTTTAATCGCTGCGCTTTTATGAACCGTACTATGTCTTCCCCTTTAATTTCTTTATCTATTTCGTGGTTCATCATTTGTCTTGATTCATTATCTTGTATTTTAACTGGGCCTAGTATTATTCTAAGGATTTTCCTTTCGAAACATCTCAATTCTTCTTCTTTCTTTGTTAGTGCAATTGTTTCAGCTGCATAGGTTACAATTGGTCTTATCAGTGTTTTGTAAATTTTAATTTTAGTGGCCTTACTGAAGTTTTTACTTTTAAGAAGTGGTTTATTGATGAAATAAGCTTTGTTTCCCTTTTGAATGCGATCTTTCACTTTTTTCCTTCTCCACGTATGCTGATGTGCCTAGATAGTTAAATGTGTCTGTGGCTTCAAAACTGTAACTTCCTACTTGTAGTGCATTTCCTATGTTTTCTTTATTTCTTTTGAGCTGCATGTACTTGGTTTTGTTTTCGTTGATGTTTAGACCAAACTTTTTTGCCTCCTTATCTATGCTGTCGATTTTTTCTCTTAGTTCATTTCTGGACCGGGCAATTATTGTTAAATCGTCTGCATATGCTATTGCTTGTGCTCCTCGACTAATTATTGTACCTTGTAAGTCTGCTCTTCTGACTATACCTTCAAGCACTAGGTTAAATAAGGTGGCTGATACTATATCTCCTTGCTTTACCCCCATATTTATCTAGAATTTAGTTCAGTAAAATACACACGTTTGTGGAAAACAATAACCTTCGTTTATTTTAATTTAAACGCATAAACAAATACACACATGTACACGTCTGTTAATATTACAAAAAATACAAATACTAATTTTAAGTAGCCTCGTTTCGTTACCGACTGATCTAGAAAACTAGGCTACTTGAGTTTATATAACAAATGTTTGAATGGAAGGAATGCCGGCTATTCTTTCGGATACAATAGTATTGTCCGGCTGATCCTTCGCTCTATTGTGACACGAAAAGTTGGGATGACTTCCGCTAATAAAAGGAGTCTGCCGCATTGCATGTGCTTCTTTCATATTCGAGAATTTATTACTGTATTGTGACCGGGGTCCACTTTCGCTGTCTGCTTGGTCATTGTTAGTTTTTGGGCCACAAGGATATTTACGCAACGCTTCTCTTTTGTAGTCGGGTGTCCTTACGTTTGTGACATCCGTCCTGCTGTTTGTGAAACTGCACTTTGACGTTTTAGATAAGTTAGTCTGCATTGTTTACATTCCGACACAAATCACACTTGGCATCTTAGATGACTCTAGCTGCACGTGCATAATATATACTTTCTAAACTGCACTTGCACTGACATTTACAGGCCATTCATCACTCACGTTTTACGTAGCACTGACGTTTACAGAGTAAGAACTGCACTTAGTGTCAAGTTTCAGTTTATGACCGTCCCTTGCACGACAGGCGTTTTTATGCTAATTATCTTGGTACGCTACACTACATTTAAATAATAAAATTGGACGTGTATTTACCTTTAAGATATCCTAAGAAACAGTACTATATTTATGCTTCCACTGATAATATGAAGAAAAAATACGAAACGGGCGCGATGAATCTGTGTGATTAAACAAATCACTCTCAAATAAACAAACACATTAGAAACGCATGATTGCAACTGTCAAATGTACACAAAGTCAGGGTTAGGTCCACAGGCGCACTGCCCGGTAGTCCGCCCATTGCCTGAGATGCATTAAAATTCCAACTTCATAAATCTGTCAGATTATAAGCACCCGACGAAGGGTTAAACATTTAATAGTAACAAATGAAAAAATATTTATAATCTTAAATCCTATACGTTACAGTTTGTTTATGAAGATTATCTGATGTGCCTATTTGTTATTGTGTAACTTCTTTCTTATACTAATAATAAAGTAAAACTGTGAATGACTTTAACATTTTAAGTAGATAGTCTAGGAGTTATATTTCGTACAAGAAATGCAATTGATTTTTTTTTGCAAAATAAAGTTAACATTAGAGGCTTTCAATTGCAATTGATGATAGCTATCTAAGAGTTTGACATTGCTGGGAGTGTACATTGATATGGAATAACTATTGTCTTGCCTATTTTTATAGTCGTTGAAACGATTTTTATATTAATGGAACTTTTCCCGGTATTTTGGGTTTTTTTTTTGCTTTTGAAGATGTTAATTTTTGCAATAAAATAAAGACTTTCTTTGAAAAAATCCAAATGTAAGACTGAATTTTTAAGCTAGCCAGGTTAATGTTTAAAACAAAAACCAAGTAAAAACAGCTTTTAGAAATGCCGCATGGTTTGCTTAATGCTTCTCGCTTCTTTAATTTTTTAAGAAAAACAAATACGTTTTGAAAGAACAATTTGAATCTAATAGTGGTTTATTTTAGGACTACCTTCACTGTGGATCCAGGTGGTGAATTGGCTATTCAGCAGATGCTGCTGTCTCATCCCCTCACCAATACTCTGTACAATGTCCCAGATAATTATATAATTCCAAGGCAAAGGTACTGTAGCCTCCTTCTGAACAGTGTTAAAGTGTATCTTTGCTGACTATTATAGGTATGGCAGACCACGGCACACTCGCAGAGCTAGCTCTGCTACTAGCTTTCGTAGATCCATTTACATGTTGAACATGTGGGTGTATGCGCCACCAGATATCACTGGACGGTATCGCGATGTCACTCCTCATTTTTATAGGTAAGTAGTAAATTGTTTGTCACATTTATTAAGAACAGTTAAACCATCAGATAAAATGTATAAGCAATTGTTTAGCAGTTGAAAGTGTATACTAGCATTGTAGCATATAATGTACAGTCGTGTGCAAATAAATCTGGGACAGTGTTTTTTTCACATGCAGATTCAGTTAAGAATTCAAGAATATCTCCATGGATTTCCTGCTATCAGAAAGAGTTACAATACATTAAACTTTAACAGGTACTGAAACCCGTAACTCTCTCTGATAAGAGGAAATTCATGGAAATATCCTTCAAATTCTTAACTGAATCTGCATGTGAAAAAAACACTGTCCCAGATTTATTTGCACACGACTGTACAACTGAAAATTAGTAACATAATCAACTTAATTTTGAACTAGTAATTTGGAAATGTTTTGCGATTACGATGGGATTACGACATACGTACGATGCGATTACAATGACATACTTCTTCTACATACTACTTTTTTTTTTGTATTCCTAAATATCGAACGTTTCGAGGGACAATCTGCCCTCGTTATCAACAATTAACAATTGAAACTAAAAATTAATAAGGAAAGTTAGCTTTTCACTGGCACTGAAAAAAGGCCAACCTCCAATGAGTGTCAAGCAATTCATTGGAGGTTGGTCGTTTTCCAGTCCCTGTTAAAAGCTAAGTTTCCTTATTAATTTTTAGTTGTAATTGTTAATCATTGATAATGAAGGCAAATTGTCGCTCGAAACGTTCGATATTTAATATTTGTAATTTTTGAGTGTAGCGAAATACACAAAAAAGAACGTGAATACTTCTGTATGTCACTCATTCACTAGGGAATTACCCTTTGGAGCTTGTTGCTAATGGTGTAATAATAAAGTTGGGTGCTGGTCTGTGCAAGTGGCCATTTCGAAAAATTGACACCATCTCTGATTTCATTATTTTGAAAAACAATGCTTAGTGACAATCATATACCCATTACTTCCCTTGGTATATGTGGAAAATGCACTGCGTAGGTATATGAGGTGTCACTTTACAAATTTTTTATGGCGCCGAAGATGTTAAAGCCTTAAACAAACATTTCAGCAAAAAGTCAAATATTATACGGTGTGTTCCCAGATGGGGTACAACTTCCCCATTTTTTGTTCTTCGAAAAAGTCATTCTTGATCAAAATTTTTGCTTTTCTTGGGACATCATAAACGGTTGTAAAACTTTTGGTAAAATATACAAGGTGTTCTAAAAATTTCAGTGTGGGATGGACCTTAAACAGCTGCAATTATTTTTATTTTATTTTGGAACCATAATCTTCTTTATTGACTCTCGATAGAGAGCGTAAAATGGCTTTTATAGCCCTAGAGCAGGGGTGGCGAACCTTTATTCATCTGCGTGCCATTTTTTCTAAAGAAATGTTTAATGAGTCCATGACGTGCCATCAAACAATCTTAACTTAGTGATTAATGAGGAAAAAATTAAACTAAATACTATTAACTTAAAACTCTTTATTTGCAACCAAAAATATACATTTTGTACAGAAATAGTAGCGTTATGTTTATTTAAATGAAAGAAAAAAACAGTGTGAGTTCTGCTGTGGCAAAGTAGATGCTAAATAACTTACTTACTCATATTACCTAATACAGATAGTCTTTCTATTTCATTTAACTCCTCTTTCCTTGTTTCGATAAATTTTTGAATCCCTAGTTTATCAAGTGTGACTTCACAGGATACATAATAAACTTCAGTGTTTCCGATAATTCTTTGAACTGAGAAAATCTCAATGAAAATTCTTTAATTGAAGTATTAATTACCGAATTAAGCACTTCAGTGAGTTTTGCTTGGTCTGGTTTTTCGTGTAAATTCAAATCTCTGGCGATTCTTTTCAAGTTTGGGAAATACTTGTAGTTTTTGGTAACAAAAACTTACAGTTTAGCCTCGACAGCACGAATGAGATCTATCATAACAATAATTGTTTTATTTGCGCCTTGAAGCTTCATGTTCAGTTCATTGTTAAATATAAATTGTTTCGATTAGGTACCTAAATTCCTTAATTAATGTCGTGCCCAAATTATTTTGTCGCGTGCCATCCATGCCATTGGTTGTTAATCAGTATAACATGCACCAACAATGTAGTTTAGCAACACCAACAATCTGCATAGAAACCATAGCACACCATAAATTCGCAGCGTCAGCACAGCGGTGATGCAGTAGTCTATAGTCAAAATACTGAATCTTTGAATTTTGTCCATTTTGAGGACTAAAATGAAGTAAAACGTATGTACCACGTGCCTAATCACGATTATAGCTCTCGGGAAATTTTAAACTCTCCGTTTCACGTCGCACTTTAAACATTTCCTCGTGCTATAATCTATTGATTACACCCTTAATACATAAATAACTATTAATTTTTATAAAAAATATTTAACAAACTTGTTTCATAACTGAAGAAAAGCTTAAAAATATCAGAAATAACATTTCCCTAACAAAATAAAATTTTTGGAGTACAGTAATTATATTTTTTTTAATACAAAATACTTATGCAGCCAACAGTTATATCGTTAACAAGAAGAATATAGTTATTTGTTTCATTAGTACCAAAAATGCATGATTTCAGGGCAAGTAAGACAGGTCGCCGGACTCTGCTGCGCGTCATTCGGCAAGTCTCATCCGTCCCAAAAACGCATTTTTTTTGTGCGAATGAAACATAGATTTTTCTCCCAACTACTCATAAATTCAGTAATATGACTATTATTTAGAATCAAACATTGTAGGCAACATTGTAGAATATTCAAGGCACAAATAAACAATCATTATTATGGGGAAAATAAACAATAATGCCGGGGATTGCCAAATATTGACGAAGTGTTTGTTTCTTATTTAAAATTTACCATCTAAAACCCTATCTTGCATCCATTTTGGTACTAGCGCAAGTATGAATGAAAAAGTGTACAGTTGCCAAGGTTATTGGTGTACATCCTGAAATGACTTACTTTTTATGCAAAATTATTCTACTATATGGCGTCTTATTCGTGTGGTTGGAGAAAAATGAACTTCAACGTGACTAATGGCCTCACGATTGACACCGTTAGTCGCTAACAACTATTTGCTTCACTGTGAAATGAATACCTAAACCCATTGAACAATTGCCACATGATTATTGCTTACGCGTTTCTTGTCAGTTGCGTTGTAATCGCTTCATCTCAGTGAGCGGCGGCCTTGCTCTATGTAGCTACCACTAGTAAAATCCTCTTAGATTTGATACAAATTCTTTGGGTACTGAAGGCTTGCAATAGTGTGTCTAACGTATGTCCCATAAGTTTTGAGAAAAAATACTAACAGCTATATTTTATGTTTCTTTAATTTTATATTAACTTCAACTAAAAGTAATTATTTATTCAGCTATATTTAATAAAAATATAATCTTAAACTACGAATAATGGTCCATTTTCTTAAATGGCGTGCAACGTAACTCTAACTTGCGCCATTAGCCGTTAGATGGCACCAATGTCAATTTCTCGAAATTTTTTGGTATATCCGGCGACGTAACTGTTCTACATTTTGGGCCTCCTAGCCATTATCGTAAACTTTTCTACTCGGTGGAGCCCAAAAATTTTCTATAGGTCTCACTCAAGGCACGTTTGGTTGGTTGTCTATCTTTCTGAATAAAATTGATGTTATTTGCGGTTAACCAGTCTACCATCGTCATTGGGGTGCTTAGTAGTTATAAACTGACGAAGTTTCGTTAAACATTGCCTTATATAAATGTCCGCATTGATGGCTTCACCACGAGCATGTCTGATGTACGGCTGAGAAACACCAGCCTCGGAAATGGCGCACCACACCAAAATTTTTTCAGCAAATTGTCGGGCCATTTTAAATTCAGCAAGTGCGTGACCTGTTGAAGTCGTTTCGGTACAAAAATGACGAGTCTGCTTGTATATACTCCAGCTATTCGCATCTAAAAATTTTGTGACACGCTGATACCAAATATTCAGCATCGGCATTAAACTTTGAACACCCAGTAACAAAAGGGGTTTTGGATAAACATCAAGTGTGCACAACAGCACGACGGTTATTGCCCAAATAACCAATGTATCTCTACGTGAAATTTCAATGGCCAACTCAGTTTTATCGGAGAGTGGGTGGATTCAATTATTACAATTAAACAAACCACTAATATGCAAAAGGTCTTATTTTTACGCGCCAGGTTTGACAAAGCCCCAAAGAAATACAATTTACTACATATCAGTATATCAAACCTTACTAGAACGCGTTGGCCAGTCTACGTCTGGCCCTGCCAGCTTAAAGAAACGGTTAACAATAAAAATGCTTGCTTAAGCTGGTAGCCAGCCGACGTCCGGCCCTGCCAGCGTTAACAATACAAATGCTTGATGTTGACGGTCTCGCCACTTGTGCTTACGATCGGCATGTGCGCGCGCCAGTGCTTACATTCAGACGGCCGGCGGCATAAGCTCTTATAATATAAGATGACTGGAATCGCATGGGATGCACCTAACTGCTGCTATTTAATTTGTTTTGGCGAACTAAAATTATTAACACCTGCTTCAAGAGCACAACCAATAACATAACATTAAAAACGGTCAGTATATTTGGTTTATTTCGCATTAATTAATTTGAGACAACAACATTTATAATAAATCGTACACATGACCCACATATTAAAATACTTTTAATTTACATGCAATAATTTCAGCAAATGCAAAATATTGTTTTACAGAATGAAGGATATCAAATTCAAACATTAAAGTTGCGAACAGCAATAAAATGAAATGACCTTAAAGACAATAATTTAAGCAAAGCAATATTTCAAGCATCGCGAAGCGAGTAGGTTACACAAACAGTAAATATATAACGAAAGGTGTAATCATATTATGACTAGCAGTTCATTCTGCGTCCATTCAGCCATTTATACAAATTAGTCATATAATATGCTTACCATCGAAGCTCCTCATTGCAAAAACTCTGCCACCGCTTTGTAAAATCAAAAAGTATTTATTTCTACCATTTGCGAAACGAGTACCTCATCGCTTGCAGTATGGAAATTGCTATTTTAAAAGGTAAGCAAAACAAATGCTAGATTGCGTCTTCTAGTTTTGATTACAATGGTTCGTAGATTCCCCAGTAAGTCAGTAACAATGTAATAGCAACATTGCTCGACAGTGCGCCGCTCCCTTGAGAATGTGGTCACGTCTCTGCTCACGTGGACCGGTGCAATTCAGCCAAACAACAGGTGTGCGACTACAATGGAGTGCATGTTGAATCCTATCAAACGTAGCCCAAAATTGGCGGCTTCACTAGGAGCGCTAATTAAGAACAAAAATACACCACGCATTAGCGAACGGTCTAAATCAAATCTAACGTTGCCTACCTTCACAATGAAAGTGTTGTGATTTACAACTGCGTCATGTTGTTTCTCAACCCCTCAAAATCCCATATTACAATTATTATAAGTGAGCAACTATTCATCCTCACAAAATAAACATCAAAACCAAACTGATAAATCCGTAAATTAATGTTTACGACAATTATAAAACCAACTTTGGCATTGGGGTCTGGAGAAACACGACCTCTCGAAGTGCATTCTGGCTGCAGAAGAATGAGACGGCGTCCGACACACAATCTCTTGCGCAGGCCAAAGTGCGTTCACAAAATAAAAATATTAACTGCATGCGTTCGGAAATCAGAAAATATTAGCAGTTCAACTAACGCGAAAGTAAACCGTAACTACGCACGCACCTTTGGGTTCTTAAAGAGGTTCAGCGTAGCCGTTCCGGGCTCTGGACGTCTGAGTCGCAGCTGTATTCTTAATCTAAAAACAGTCACTTATAGCAAGCGAGATATGTCCCTAAAGTTTTGTTTCCAATGCCGTCGCGCTCTCTCTCACACGCAGGGCAGTCTGCGAGCTCAGTGGCTGTAGCTGCGAGCACGAGATAGGCGTCAGGCGTGAAAAGGTCGCTTGGCTGCGAGAGTTGTTCAGGGACTTCTAAGGCGAGAGGTGGTGTGTGCGGTTTTGTGTGTTCTTGGTTTGTTCGTATGACCGCCAGCTTTGCAAAATTCTGTTGGGCCGTGAGGGTCCTTTTCTCCCGTTAGCTGCGGGTATCCAAACTGCAAAGCTGATTATCCTTCGGTCTCACCAGCTTTCGTTCCGATTTCCCAAGAAAGGAATTAAACCTGACCCCACCATTTTGGGGGAAATCTTTTCGAGGGACGCACGACACCCACGCTTTGCCGACTGCACGTTCGTTGTAGATGCGAGCTCATCAGCCCCGTGACGTAATCGCTCCGCTGACCCATTCAGTTAGTGTGTGAATATTAATAACTAACTTTTATGTGCTTCATTTACTGATTCTTTGCGAAGGCCGCTTATTTAACTATTCAACTGTACGTGCATAATTTATGCATACATTACTGCTTCATTGCGAAGGCCACTTGTTAAACTAATTCATTCAACTGTACATGCATAACTTGTGCGATCATTTAATGTTACTTTGCCGAGGCCGCTTATTAAAAACTAATAAGTTAGCAACGTGCTAGCTAGGTAGTATAGTCTATTGGAATTAAGGCGTCCCCCAGCTGGGCTATATAGTTGGTCCATGTATTACTGTTTACTTTTGTGTATAATTGGTTTACATGTGTGAGACCAATAGAACGATATATCGAACAAGGTCTTATGATTTCCAACGAGTCTGTGCATGCCTACTTTCAGGCTACTGTGTAAAGATAAATGTACGGCGAATCCTGAGTGTTTAAGTGTTGCAGGTAAGTTGGGGATGCTTGCCGCTGTAGTGTCGTGAGGTAGTGCACTTGTATCCCGCCCCGTTTGGCCTTCAAGATTCAGTTGAGCGTGGGGTTTCCCAATTGAATCTTGTGGCGCCCATTTCTTTTGCAACACCCTATATTTATACAGTTATGCTTGCCCTGTGGTGTACCGTCTCTAGGACCACACCCGTCTCCCTGAGCGTATCAAGCCGTGGCCTTTAAGCTTGTTTGGAGAGATTTCAAGGGTAAGTGTTGACGTCTCCCCGACTTGATTAAGCATTTGGCACTCCCTCACTCGTGAGTGTGGTTAAAACAGTTTGATACTGTAACAAAATTTTTCTTTTCTTTTCAATTTAACTTCGTTTGGACAGTCCTGTATGTTATCCGTGCAGAAGCTGTCATTACCCTTCATCTCGGAATTGTACAATGTAAAGTACTTTTCATCATCCATCACGACAACTTCATCAACAAAATGAAACCGTCTTAATGCACGGCAACATCTTGGAATTTTTTGTAACTGGGTAGCGGGCTTTTGTTGTTTTTCTGTATTTGAGGTTATATCGGGAGATAGTTCTACTTACTGTCAGTCGTGCAATCGTGAAATCTTCTAGATAACTTGCGCACTGACATTCCCACCTCATTTTTTACCACTTCAACCAGTTTTAGTTCATTAGCTTGCCTTAATATTCTTGGTCTTCGGCAGATTTACACAAGGTATTCCCTCTTCGCAGGCTCTTATTGTTCAATAAATTGTGGCCAATGACATATTTTGGTCCCGGTATAATCTTACAATTTCACGCTTAGAAATACTTTTACGAATGTCATGTTGCTACGCCATTGTAATGACAACTGTTGATAAAAATGACATTTTATTGCGAAATTTGATCGTTTGTTAAGTTTTGTTTTCAAAGCCAACCAGATTGAAAGCATTTTTCCTATAATACGGTATAACGAATTTTTTTCTCAAAACTTATGGGACATCGTTATTGTATAATATTTATATTTCAAGTTGTTTGTTTGTAACAAAATGACACCCAACACTATCGCCTGCAACTCTTTTGTGTTAGAAAGTAAGCTTAACATTTCTCCCTCAGAAAAATAAAAACTGCACTTAAAAATGTAACGATGTTTTGTCATAATTCATTGATTACGATTTTGGAATTAATGTGGAAGGTAAACGACGTTCACTTACACTTATGGGCCTGAAGGTGAGACCATTGTGCTATCTCCCAAGTGATGAGTGTGTATGTTGTGTGTATGGTCTTTTACTCTTCAGAGAAGAGCTAGGTTAACTGTATAATTTGTCAGAGATGAATATGTATGGCCAAAGGATGAAGCCAAAGACATTCCTTTGATATGCAACTGCATGAGCAAAAGTGGAACTCTGATGATGCCACGTTATATAAAAGCAATGAATTTGCTAAACTCGTATACTCGAAACAGTTCTTGTGTCACAAATCATTGATTAGGATTTTGGAATTAGAGGTGGAGGGTGCACTTAGCCCTGAACGTAAATATGTTTTGTCTACGGTCTGTTACTCTTCAGAGAAGAGCTCAGTTAACTGTATACTTTATCAGAGATGAATATGTATTGATCAACGGATGAAGACGATGACATTTTTTTGGTGCCAAGCTGCAAGAGCAAAAATGAACCTCTGACAATGCCTCTTTAGACAAAAACCATAAATTTGCTGAATTAAGGCCAATATTTAAAAAACTAAATCAGAGGAATAATACAGTATGGCATATTTTCATATAATTTGGCGATAAATAAACAAACACTGTGCCTTATTTTGACTGACAGTAAAACGAAACCTATCCATTCTGGAATACAAAATGAACGGACTAAAACTATTCGTGGCAACAGAGTAGAACAATGCCCTTTCCAATCCTCTTAGAGATATTAGTAAAAAAGAAAAGTAGACGTTTTGATTCAAAAACTGTAGAATGATTGAATGACAATTCTGTTGTTACCATTGCCAGTTGGTATATCTAACCCACAAGAAATATTTAAAAAAATATAGCAGAAAAGCGAAAAAGGATACGATTGATTATTCCTTCATCCAATGTAATTACAGAATACAAGGGAGGTGTGGATCACTAAGACAACGTGGGAGCATACGATAGAATCCATGGAAGAGGCAAGAAATGGTAGTGGCAGCTATTCACCAGCTTAGTACACCCAGAGCAGCTGTTAATGGTCGGAAAATAACAATTTTTTTTTATTGCAAACATACCTAACCCTACTTTTGTAATTAGATTTGTTAATTACTAATTGCTGTTTATTAAGTCTTTTGTTTATTATAATTTGGTGCAATTTTATTGTTTATTAAAGTTACTCTGCAGTGTTTGGATTTAAATACTTTCAAATCTAATTGCAAAAGTAAGGTTAGGTATGTTTTGCAGTATGTTCACAATGAACGTTTGCAGCCAACATTGATGTCAAATTTTAAAGTACATCCATTATATCGATTGGCAAATTCCATTCACATATTGCTGCTTCATTAATTGGAAGGGAGGGCAGCTCAGATCAAAATGAAAACACAGGTGAATATGAAGATCAACCTATTTTTCTATAAGTAGCCAAAGAACACCATTCGAAAAGTATTTTTCTTGGAGAAGCAAGGAAAAACAGGAAGAAATTCGATGCAATATTGATATTAGTCCACAATTATCCCAAAAGGTCACCATTTGCCAACAAAGTCGAGATGGCCATTTCATGGATATTATTTTCTATACATAACCTCCATGATCTGTACTCTATGTTGCAACAAAAAAATGTGAACGTTTCCAGTAAATAATACGTTTTATTAAAAAATTAAAATGACGTTTCATTTTGGGACACTCGTTATTATTGTTAAGAAGTGTAGTAGCGTTTATTTAGCAGCTGTATTTACTAGAAACAAACCCACATACGAATGTATGCTTTATGTTGGGGCCGCATAATATCAAGTAAAGAGCTGCTTTGTGATCACTGGTGATTTACATACCAACTATTTCCATAAAAAGTAGGAATGTCCTTCTATTGCAGTAAGTCCAAAGATGCATTTTTGAACCATTATGAAATACCTACTTAAATATCGTGTGTTCCAAAAAGAACTCATTTAGGGTAGGCCGTGGAAAGAAAGATAGAAAATCTAGTCATGTCTTAACTTAAATCTGTAGGTGAATGTCAGATTGCAATTTGTTTATGAACACATCTGTCACTGTGACAGGTAAAAGTTAAGTGTTTTGTATATTTTTAGGAAAATAATTCAAGCTCAAGATGTAATTTAGTTCTCTCGGACTTAGTAGTTCATTTGCATCAATGGGTATATCTCAAGTTACGGCAAACTTCAATTTGATCATGGCAGGCTGGGAATGATTTTTTTTTTTTGGAACACACGATACATTTATCATAACCACAAATTATTTTTGCCTTTTCTAGAACTGTATAAGCTACAATAATTTTAAGTAGTTTGCATTTAATGAACTAAATTCATCTATTTTATCAAGTATAATTATACAAATGATATTTCTTTCATTTTGGAATCATAATCCTATTTATTGGGCCTCGATAGCGAGCGTAAAATTGCCTGTATACCCCCTAGAGCCTATACAGTTACTAAGCACCAACAATGTAATATAGCAACACCAACAATCTGCATAGTAACGATAGCTCTCTGCTTCACGTCGCGCTTTAAATGTTCCCTTCTATATGCCGTTCACAAACTTTTTGGATCAGGTGAGGCTATGACCATCTAGTAATTTTGTTGGCAGAACCTCTGTTGCAACTAACTCCCTCATGGAAATTGACACTTTTTGTGTTAGGTTAGGTTGTTTTCGGTTTAAGGTTATATTTTCTGAATAGGTACATTGTTGCAGGATCTCTGTTTAAATTAAGGATAAAAATTGAAATGATTTAACGATTGACGACAGAAAAAAGCATTCAATATTAATGTTTATTGCAATTTGGATAACAATTATGTACATGATATGAATATGCCACTTTATTTTACATGCTTGCTGCATGCTTGCTTGCTTGCTGGTGTGGAAGAATAAAGTCGTCCCAAACTGATTTCAAATAAATTTAGTAGAGCAATTGAGGAATATTGGTCTTATAAAAATTAACATATGAAAAATATAAATATCTTGTCAAATGGATGGCTGGCTGATTTTACTTAATGTTGATTTTCACATCTGCCACATTACATTTCAACACTAAAATAGTAGTAAGTACATATTTTTTCTATAATAATTTTCAAGGTCAACTTTCTAGGGAATAAGTTGCATTCCTGCAGGGTCCCTAGTTTTAATAATGTTGGTACATAGATTTTTAGTTCTTTTTTTCTACTAAAAAAATTATTGTCATTTTGATAGATATGTCATAATAGTGGGTAAAACGAACAACATAGTAAAATATTGCAAATTTATTAATTATTAAACTTACAATATTTGAAAATAAACATAATGAACATTTGCAAAATGAAAGAAATTTGTCAAGAGTTCAAATTAAGAAACTTTGACATTCAAAATTGACACATAACCATAATTTTGAAAAAGTTCTACCAACACGAGGTATAAAAATTTCCTAGCGTTTTAATCACATATCTACCAACATGTAACACTTTGACAGTTATTATAGAAAAAAAACCTACTTTAGTAAATTATTATACATTACGTTGGATTGTTTTTCCTTTCCAAAATTTCATTTTTTAACGTACAGCAAATATATTCTCTAGTCTCTAAATCAACTCGTGTTCTTTTAAATCTGGTCTGTCCTTTTTAAATTGGAAGTAACATCGTTTAATGGCAATTTTTTGTTGTAACAAAATTATGTTGGGCATTTTGACTTTTCCTTTGACAGAAATTAAAATTATTTTTACACAATTGATAAATCATTTATTTCTTTACGAATATTAAAATAATAAATCTGGCAATGTGGTGGCAAGAAAATGTCGAACAGACACTGACAGAAAAAAAAAGTTGCATCTGCTACATTACCGAATCAGTTAGTCCAACATGAAAGAAAAAATCATATCCAACTCTCTCCCAAAAAGGTCGTGAACGGATTATATATCCCTGCTATAATCTATTGGTTATGCCCTTAATACATAAATAACTATTATAATTGATGTAATTTGATACATTGCACTACTGTGAAACAATAATAAAATCAAAATATGTGTTTCTATTTCATTTGCAAGTTCAAATCTTTTTTGTATCAGTTTCAATATTATTTTTGCAAAATTCTATTTATATATCTTAGCTAATGCATCAATTACACTGGTCCGCAAAAAAATTTTTTTTTTAGTCCTGGCACCATTCTTGCTGATTCTTATGTAAAATGACTTTCTGAGTCCGAATATAACCCCCGTTTTCCCCCATCACCCGCCTTTTTTTGAGTAACCCCTCCCACCTATTTTGATCACTTTTGGAGGGATGAATAGGATTATTTTAGCCTTTACATTTCTTCTAAGGGGCTAGAGAGTTGAAAAGTTCTAGAACATGAACATCTGTAGCAAGGAGGTTAATTTGGGGGGGGGGGGATTTGCCCCCTTAAATTGTAAAAAAAAAAAACATTAAAAGTGATCGATTTTTTCGGTTTTTTTCGCAATTTTGATCACTTATTTTCTACATATTCCAGCTTTACACAATTTAAACAACTTGAAAACACAGAATCCCCGCCTAGAACACCAACAAGTTGACTCTACGATCCCTACAGATATACTGAGGGAAAATTCCTGTGCGAACCTGCGGGCGTGCGAGGTATTGAGAGTGCCGTATCGATCACTTAATGATTTTTTTACAATTTAAGGGGGCAAATCCTCCCCAAATCTACCTCCTTGCTACAAATGTTCATGTTCTAGAATTTTTCACCTCTCTAGCTCCTCAGAATAAATGTAAAGGCTAAAATAATCCTTTTCATCCCTCAAAACTATTAAAAAGTGATAAAAATAGGTGGGGGGGCTTCCCCCGAAAACGCCGGGTGATGGGGGAAAACGGGGGTCATTTTCGGATTCAGGAGGTCATTTTACATAGGAATCAGCAAGAATGGTGCCAGGGCCGATTTTCATGCAGACCAGTGTTATCTATAAACTTCATAAACTCACTCTATGACAGGTTTTAAAGTATTAGCAGTTTATTCGGCTCAATGATTTTATTTGTTATTAGTCCAGAGAAATTAGACAAAATAAAAGCAAAACTTCGGAAAAATTCCCGGAAAGCTGGATTTTGGTATGAGCCTTGATATTGTGGTTCTAAACAAAATGTCAAAAGTCCTCATCAAACCGAGTGCTGCTAAAAATTTTAAGGGGGGGCAAAGGTCACTAAAAACGGTATTTCGTGAATATCTCGTTAAAGGTCACTTTTACAGAAAAAATACTGATTATCAAATTTGTAGCTTATGAAATTTCTAACAATAAAGGTATCATGACTTTTATTCGTAAAAGTAACCGTTTTGGAGATAATTCGATTTACAGAGTTGAAACGTGCATTCTTTTCCACACCACCTTCAAGTTAGAGTACAAGGTGTTTTTTTCATGTGGTGTTCCCAGTAGGCATATTCCACGTTTAGTTTTGTTTGAAAAATGTTTATTTAAAAAAAAAATTATAGTTAACTTGTTCTTTAATCAATTTTGGATTCAAAACAGGAGTTATTAATATTCATCTTCAGACTCTATTTCAATCGGTATGCTTTCCCCTTCATCATCTTCTTCTTCTTGTTTTTCTGCTGTCTTCTCTATTTCCATAGATTCAGTCAGGAAACCTGATGGATCTACATCTTCAGTGGAGTCGCAAGTATCGACGTCATTTATATCGGGTGTTACATTTAAGCAAGACTGACGAGATAAAGTATTTTTTTTTCGGATTTTGTTCACAACGTTGTTTATAGTGTAGTCATAGTGACGCTCTCCAAAGCACCCTACATTTATCAGTCTACCCAATCCTCTACCTTAAAATAATTCCAGGTTTCTTAACATTTCTTAAATAATTTGTTATAAACGTTTGAAGAAAAAATACTATATGTTATTCGGAACAAAAGTATCTTTATGTGGCTCGGCTGTAATTATCTGCCTCGCAAGCTCGGCAAATAAACAGTCCAGCCACGCCAAATAAAGTATAATTTTTGCTCCTGATAACATCCTTTATCTAATAGACGTGTCTGTCCGGGACGCTGTTTTGTCTGTCTGGGACGCAGTTTTGTCTGTCTGGGACGCAGTTTTGTCTGTCTGGGACGCCGTTTTGTCTGTCTGGGACGCTGTTTCAGCAGCCAAACCGTAAGAGATAGAGAAAAAAGTTATTAAAGTTATATGTTTGGAATGGTCATGTTAGCTCAGGAACCGAATTTCAGTCACGTGACACTTCTGGTTTTCGAGAAATCACAAAAAAGACCGTTTTTCAAATAGAACGCGTATTAAATAAAAATGTTTCAGCAGCCAAACGGAGCTGCAACCCTCTGCGCCTTAAAACGTCGATCGGTTAGGCAACCACTTTGACACCTTCCAGGTCTGGGTACAGTTTTTATTTAATACGCGTTCTATTTGCAAAACGGTCTTTTTTGTTTTATTAAATGAGACATTTGTCTCACTGGACTGCTAGTAATATACTATTATGCTCCTACACGAATAGCAAGCTGATGTCCCTTGAGGTTTTACGACAACGGAGGGAAACTTTTCGGAACACATTCCTTCTCTTTCTAGACTACGGGGTACTATATATGGGTTTCTTTCTATTTTTATGGGCTCTGAAAGAAGGAAATTCTGGAATATTTCAAGTCTCAACTCCAATGAGATATACATGTCATTGAAGTGTGCATCTATTCGTTACAACTCTGTAAATCGAATGATCTCCAAAACGGTTACTTTTAATAATAAAAGTCGTGATATCTTTATTGTTAGAAATTTCATAAGCTACAAATTTGATAATCAGTATTTTTTCTGTAAAAGTGACCGTTAACGAGATATTCACGAAATACCGTTTTTGGTGACCTTTGCCCCCCCTTAAAATTTTTAGCGGCACACGGATCGATGAGGACTTTTGACATTTTGTTTAGAACCACAATATCAAGGCTCATACCAAAATCCAGCTTTCCGGGAATTTTTCCGAAGAGCAATGTCTAATTTCTCTGGACTATATATGCATTTGCTTTAAAAACAAGTACGTTTGCAAGTGGATTGATCAAAAAAAGATAACTCCCGTACAAAAACATACGGATTAAGTTATTATTTAAAAATTACAGTTCATTTTCTGTCTTGTCAGAATAAATTTTATATAAGCATGTAGCACACTGTGAGAACACAGCTAAACATAATTTAAAAAAATATATATACTAGTTCGCTGTAATCAAAAAAATGTTTAAATCGCTAATCAGTTATTGAGAGTTGATGTTTCTAAGTATCTTTATAAAGGGTGTCTCAAAACTTCTGTTATGGTGCAAGCAAATTAACAACTTATAGAAAAATTGTCTGCAATATAGTTTTTAATGTATTTCTTTGTTTTTATAGAGAAAACCCAGCTGCAAGAAATCGCCTCGTTCCCTGGCTGAATAGAGAGCTCAATGCTCTTTTGCGAGAAAACACCCAGCAAGTGATGCACTTGGTTGATGTCATCATGGACCACTTACCACGTTGGCACATCCGCAGCAGGTCCTTCAGGCAATTGCTAAGTCCCTACCTAACCAACAAAACCGAGCATTTCATCCACGAATTTTACAACTTTATGCGTTCTCCTTATGACATGATCGGGTATGATCGTCACATTATCTACTCAGATCGTCCACATTCGCCTACTTACTTAATATCTGATCGTGAAGACGACAGCGACGTTACCATCGTCAACATTTCCGAACCTGTTGCTGTAAACAATAACCCCTTCCGACGGCCTACAATTGAAGTAATTGAAATTGATTCTGACAGCAGTCACGATTCTGACGTAATTATTGGAGAGCCTCCCACGCCAGAAGTTGTGCTAGTTGATTCCGATTCAACTGAGATAGATGGCCGAACCCCTGAGCCACCCAACAATAACAACGTGAGCGAGGAAAGCGAAGGTAGTGAAGTTAATCGCAAACCCATTTTACCACTTAAAATTAGACTGAAACGCAAGCGTCAATCGCGAGAGAAGCGAACTCGAAATAAAAAGCGATCCTGCAGACGCCATCATTCCTCTACTAGTCGGAGTCGGTCCTCCTCCACCAGCAGTGAAAGTTCAGACTCCAGCACGTCCAGCAATGACTCTTCGCATAAACGGTCCAAGAGGCGGCATAAATACAAAAAGTCTAAGAGCAGGTAAGTTTATTTAAAGTTAAAACTTGATTATCAAAGAGACGGACATGGGCATGGGATAATTTGAGATCTCGATATCTCCCCATAATGCAAAGATAGTAATTAAGTAACGGATTCGGCAATAACTGGATTGCATGAATGGACCAGTTAATGTAGGCATCTAGGTCCGACTTATCAGTATTAAACTTGTTTGTATTTTTACATTTAAAAACTACATATTTCATACAAACATTTGGAGTAACAGACTAACAGTAGCTATTGTAACTCCATAGCAACTTCATCATGTTGGACGTGGTAATAATATTGAAGGAGCCCAGAGTATGCTAAGATACTGTCAGTAGACATTTTAAGCAATACATAAAAGTATAGTACTACTTAGTTTCTTTAAAAATTTCCATTTCATAACTGACAACGTTTATTAGTAATTTTTTGCTCGACGTTTGAAGCTTAGATCTGATTGTAAGCTGTATACAGGCAAGTACAATATGTTTATATGAATATATAATTAGTATCTACCTAATTTTACTTCAAAGGATTTTTTATATGACAATTATTTTATATTCGTGTTCCTTTAAAATAAAGATCTTATAGAATAATAATGGGTAATAGTTTACAGTAGCTTGCAACGCTAAAAACTGGTTTTTTGTTGGAATCCCTAGAAAAATGCCATGCAGAACAAAAAATAAGTACAGAGAAGTCGGTGAAAAGGCGTTTTTAAATCGAAAACTTACAAAAATCCATCAGAAATTCCGAAAAATACGAAAATCACCGGAGAAATAACAAAGACGTCATTTTATTTGCGTGCGCACGCAACGCAGACTAGCTCGAATATGTTACTAAAGCTTGAAAAACACCAGGGGTGGCATCCATTGATTTAAAATAAATAGATAGAATGAGAGAAAATGTACAGCAACGCCTATAATTGGCCTAACGGCTGTTGGCTGAGTACAAATGATAGCTTCTGGGCATGAGACAGAAGTGGTCTACAATACTGCATTTTAGCCAAAGTATTTACTTGAGGCTTCTATACTTTTATACTCGTTGGGGCTGCGCCACACCGTTTAGGGTATTTTAACAACAGTTGGCAACGTAGCACTTGAATTGTCAATTGTGATAGTTGAGGTTCATTTCAATTTGCTATTTACTTGGTGGAAATATACATTTTTCGCCTCTTCCGACAACAGATTCGAGTTCAGCAGACCGTAAACCATAGGAATAGTGCAAAACTAACTTCAAAAGTTGCAATTTAAGCGTTTCAAGCTAAAGTAAATAATTACCTAATAATGGATCGTAAGTAATTATAAGTAAATGACTATTTACATCAAACAGAAACATATAAATTATTTGCAAACATTTTAATCTTTAACATAAACACTTTAATATACATCCCACTGTACATTAATTTTACATTTTCTCACACAGCAACGCTTGGTACTGCTCCCATGAAACTGTAAATTGCTAACGTATTCCTCATTTTCAACGTTACTCAAATCTGAGACTTCTCAAGTTTTGTAACCTATAAAATAATTTTAGACGACCACATATGAAAGTAACATTATCGCGACAGCAGCCTACTACAGAAAGTTGACAATTTCATACACTAGCACGATATTATATCGCACTAGTCATATCGTAACGGCACAAAGTTATTCAAATCACGGCCTGCTTAATTGTGTGACAAACGTCACCTTTGACGTTTGTCACACAATTCAGCAGACCGTGATTCAAATAATCCAGACGCTTTTGCTTTATTCGTTGCTCTGCTTCCAACAAGCTCTAATTTTTTATAATTGTACCAATAATAATATAACAATCAATTTTGCAAACGAAATAAAAACAATTCTTAAAAATAGAATTTACTATGAGTGGTCGTCTAAAAAATAGTGTTCATAACTCGCCCGAAAGTGCAAATATCTGTGCTCGTGTTTTAGATCTACTCGGGCTTCGCTTCGCTACACCCTCGTTTGTCTAATCAACACTCGCACGATATTTGCTACTTTCGACGCTTGTAATGAAAATAACTATTTCTGTATACCTATACATCACTCATCTTTTATACCAGATGATTATAAATGCTCTTCCATCAAGTTGCCTTTAAAATATTTGCTGTATGAATAATATGTTGATGGCACTGTTTAATAGGAGTGCAAATTTCCGGGTACTTGTTTCAGGTCTTCCTATGGGGTTATTGGACTTTTTAAAACTGCCTCTTTCACAAAGTCGTGCGTGGTTATTAATAAAAGTTTGTGTTAGGCACAGGACGTTGAGGAAATCTTTCGTAATACAAACATCTTGCTGCACGAGCGTTACCATGAGCCATTCCATGCAGAAAGTGCATGTCTGCCATGTCATTGTTGGTGAAATTGACCATTTTAAACTAACTGTAAATAAATTTATTAACACTATCAGACAACTGCAAATAACCACCGTTTTAACATTTTTAATAACTGTCAAGTTGTTGATAGATTCGAACAACTGAATTACTATTGTTTATCAAGGCTCACTTCGTTATTTTTATGGAAATTATTCTTATAATGAATGAAATTGCTGTTACAAATTTTTATGGTTTTCTTGAAAAAGGTTTATTCTATCAAAAAAGAAGAAAATATGCATCTTTCGTGTAGTTTCAATGGATGAAACGATAAAACTTACCGTATTGGTTGAAAAACAGCGGCGTACCAAATTTTTCTAAAATAAGGTATTAACTGAGATTGCCGCGATACACACCACTGGTGGAAATAAACTAAATTAATTTTGACCAAACCACGGTCTCCTGGATTAGTGCGAGACTGACATCTCTACGCAGCCCGCCACATTTGTATAATTTTTGTGATTCTGAGACCAACGTACTTTGGGTTTTTGATAAATTATCTGTAACGTAGGCACGACTTCCTAGATTAATATTAATCCAGGAGGCCGTGGACGTATGCAACCAAGGGCACAAGCGCAACGTACTGTAGCGCCTCTACAGACTATAAAAAACGCCTTAAACTAACAATGCGGCGGGCTGCGTAGAGACGTCAGTCTTGCATTAATCCAGGAGACCATGGAAATAATTTTTGTTTGTATATTGAAAACGAAGCCGTTTAGATCACATCTTTGTATGAACCTTTTTTCTTAGAATTGATCAAGGTCACTCCTTAAAGTTTGTCTACGTACTTAGGGAGTTTATTATAACGCGCAATGTGGAAATGCGTTTATTTTAAAATGCAATATGGAAACGTTACTGAGTTTGTAAAAACATATTATACTGGTACGGGGGAAGGAATTCTGTTGATCAAATAGTATAAAGACTTCAGTTTACAGCAAGTATGTGGGTTATTGCATGCCCTGTTGTTCTTTCTGATGCTTCTTTTTCAATAAAATTACGGTTCATATATTGCATTTTAAAATAAACGCTTTTACACATAGCGTGGCGAACTCTTGTAGAAACCAATAGTAACAATCAAGTCCTCATGGAAACGGGAATACCATATTGCACATTAAAATAAACAAAAGTCTAATGATTTATGGTTTGGCTCCAGTGTTTAGTGATATAGCAATTTACTAAGTGTGTTATTATGACCCTAATATTTAATTTTGATGTTTATCCATAAAAGCTTAAAAAATAGCTTTTTTATATTTTGACGTACAATAGTCTTTCACTACATTTGGTAATGAATTATTGCATTTAGTTATTCTGTAATAAAACGATCACTTGAAAAAGTCTTGACATATGTTGAGGTGGAGTCAGCGTTCCTTTAAATCTTATATTTAACGTAGGTACGTCAGTTTTAAACTTCTTTTGTTGTATAAGTAAATCGGTGATTTACTCAAGATGATCTTGTGGAAAAGACATGCAGAATGAAAGAAGCGCCTTTCTTTCATATTTTCGTATTCCAAATATGAGGAGTTTTACTGGCATATGTTATCACTGGTCTAATTATGGTTTTATATGTTTGCACTTTCAGCGGCTGCGATGTGTTTTTGTTACTTAGAATGTTTTGGAGGGATCCCGCACACCTATACCCCGCCACTAATCGCCGTTCTATCTCTTGCGTTATATCCCCTTCACTGTTTACCTCCACCCCTAGATAAACTACGCCATTTACACATTTGAATTTATATTCCTTCCCTCCTTTAATATTTTTTACCACTAGATGCTGGTTGGGTTCTTGTCTTCTATCTCCTAATATGTAGTTTGTCTTCTCTTCGTTTATGATTAGTCCGGCAGTCTTTGCTTTATCCTCCAATTTCCTTACCAGCCCTTCCTGAGTTCTTGCCATTAGTATGAGATCATCTGCATAGGCTAAACACTGGTATGCGTATTGTAGGTTTGTTAACATTCGTGTTAATTTGGCTTTCTCTAATTATATGTTCAAGTACCGGGTGGCCAATTAAGAAGGGCACTCGGCCCTACCTCGAAAAGTAATTGTCGTAAAGACTTGGGGTAAAAAAATTTATGACTGAAGCGCCCAAGAGAAAATGCTTTCAAAACTACAAAAATATACAGAGCGTTCCATTTGAAAAAAAAACCAAATTATTAAATTTGCAAATATTGAGCACCCGGTATAGCATTAATACCCACATCCACCATTTTACTCTTTAAAGGTAGTTCACAAAAATCATAATTTTTTTGTAACGTTTAGCTTTATTCAATTGTTTTCTGTTGCTTACAACAGCCGCCTGAAGTACAGCATTTTTTTACATAAAATCGTTAATATCTCCAAAACAGTTGACGTTAGGCCCATACAACTTTATATCAAAATGATGAGTATCTCAAGCAAAACTTTTAAGCTACTCAAATATAGGGCATTCCATTAAAATTTTAAAAACAGTAAGTTTGATTCGCCACGCTTTTTTGAGCCATCCTGTATAATCAAAAATATTTTAGTAATGTGCACCACCTTCGTACCTACAACTTTTATATACACAATATTCGTGTAACTCTGATAGTTTTAGATATATCTTCCAGCCCCGCTTCTTTGCCGGATCCTGTATACAGGGTGTAGAAATGCTTTACGCACCATAGGGATTTCAATGGTAATTTCTTCATATGAAAATATTTGCTACTCTAATTATTTTAGAGCAAACTTGTAAATAGGTTTTTTTGTAGAGAAAAAAATTCTGTATCCATTTAAGCCAGAATTTGTCATTTTACATTTCGGAAAACCGAAAATTTAAAGAAATAAAATACCATTTTTAGGCAAATCAGCGGTGCCTTGAAATTACTAAATCATCTTAAAGCATCAACAAATTAGTTTGCTGTTTATTTGTTTGCATCTGTCAAATGTAACGGCAACCAATTAAACAGCAAACTAATTTGTTGATGCTTTGAGATGATTTAGTAATTTCAAGGCACCGCTGATTTGTCTAAAAATGGTATTTTATTTCTTTAAATTTTCGGTTTTCCGAAATGTAAAATGACAAATTCTGGCTTAAATGGATACAGAATTTTTTTCTCTACAAAAAACCTATTTACAAGTTTGCTCTAAAATAATTAGGGAAGCAAATATTTTCATATGAAGAAATTACCATTGAAATCCCTATGGTACGTAAAGAATTTCTACACCCTGTATATGTAAACAATGAACATTTTTTTGAAATCTGTTACAAATATTATTGTAAGGCATGGAAGAAGGCATTTATGCTACTCTCGTCGGAGTTTTTCAACTCTATGCTCAGATCATTAAATACTTTGCTACTGTCCGATTTATGACTTCATCTAGTAATTTCTTTGTTGAATCTCATTGGAGTAACTTTAGTCTCTCTTCTTCCAATTCCTAATTGTTCTAGTATATGCTTGTGACAAGGAAAACATAAACAAAATGAGTAGCAGGACAAAGACAGAACGTAATCATGGCTAGGTAAATTTTTAAACTTAAAAGTCAATGAAACAAACAAATATTTTAACTGTTGTTAAGAGTATAAAGTGAAGTTTAAATATACTATTGTTTACTATTCACATAATTATTTTAATTATTTAAACCTCACTATAGTCTAGATGACAGATAATAGTACCTATATTATTATATGAGCGATTATGACAGCCATTATTCACGAAGATGACATTTGCGCCACAAGCCGAAGGCGCGTGGCGCAAGTCATCTGAGTGAATAATGGCCATAATCGTGAATATAATACGATATTTTATCTACTCCTATGCAATAGGAGCCTTGTGTTCATATTTCAGAATTATGACATTTGTGACAGCTGTTAACTTCAAAAGTCATTTAATAATAAGAATGAATTTTGTGATTGGCTACAACCTATTGAATAATGAAAATATAATTTTATGATTGGCTGCAAACCGTGAATTATGAATCATAATTCATGGCCATTGTGCAGTAAGAGTAGATAATAGCTATTTATGCAACAAGTGCTAAAAGTCGACGTTTGTGCGCGAGACATGTCTCGTGCATAAACGACTTTTAGCACGCGTTGCATACAATATTTTATCTACGACCTTAATTTTACCGTTATTAATCCATAAATATCGATTTAACAAAGGTTTGCATCTGCGACACTTTTAATTTATGTCATAATAAACAGTAGGCCACGCGCGGGCGAATGTTTGCGAAGCCAGTGCTGTCAAGGTCAGTTTCGAAATGTAATTATTAATACTCCACATCTGAGTGTATTCATTACATAACGCTTTAATTATTTCAAAAACACTTTACCTGTAACGCAAGAAGCAACTAGAATAACTTTACAACTTCACTCCCAGTTTGAAATTGTAGTTTTATAACCTCACTTCACTTTGAACACTAGAGCTAAAAGTAAACAGCTGATTTCTTTAACCACGGTAAACTATAAAACGTCACTTTTAGTGAAACAAGCTAGCGCTAAAAGGCCTACTTTTAGTAGTGGTCGTAGATAAAATATTTGACAAAAGTGTTTTTGCTTCATTGACTTAATTTTAGTTTAAAAATTTAGCTAGCCATTTTGTTTATGACTTCCTTGTTGCGCTCACAAAACGGATTTTGGACATTCTGTATACTCCTAAGTATTTTGCTGTTGTTATTCTAGTTATCGCAGGACAATCACAATTACAATTTGTTGGGTTACATGAGTCATTATGTATTTTGATTTTGCAAATGTCAGGTGTACTGTCCGTGTAGCTGCCATATGTAATTAAAACTGTTTTATTAATATTTAGACTCAAAAAATGTACCTTTAACCAGTTCGCTAGTAGTTTTGTTTTTTGTTCTGCTATTGCTATTACTTTCTGCCATGTTTTGCCTTTTACAATGAGAGCAGTGTCATCTGCAAAAGATATTTAAAAATATTAAACTAGTGATGTCATGCTTTTGTAATCACCAGGTGTTTATAATTGAATTAAACATTTTGAGATTCCTGCTTATTAGGCATAACTAGTAAATATTCTCCAAAAAGTTTTTTAGTCATTTCGCTTTCTAGAAAATGTTTAGTTTTAATGCATTACTTTTATCCTACAGGAGCCACAAAGATCACAAATCTCGCAACAAGGAAAAGTCCAAGAGTCATGTGAAAACAGCCTTCGTATTCGACAGCAGTAGTTCTGATAACGAGCCTCTTTCATCCAGAAAAAGAAAAATGGGATTCGACTCCGACGACAGCCTACCATTGTCAAAGATAAAGAGCAAGGAACTGAAAAAGAAATCGAAGAAGAACCGCTCTAGCTCTCAAACGACTTCTTCAAGAACTCACACCATCACTAGCAGAAATTCGCCGAGCACGACTGAAGAGGATCAGCCGCAAAATGCTGCTGAGGATGAGGAGGAAGCCCAACCATCCTGTTCACGGTGGAAATCAACCGAGGTTGGTAACTCGACGAATTTTGAACATATAACCTCTTCATTGGCACCAGTAAAACCTTCAACACCTTGTAACAATGTACCTTGTACTGGTAGTGTGTTTGACGAGTATCCTTATCAGTATCCTGAATCTGTGTCACAGTATAAATATGAGCAGTACAACCCTTATGTAAATAGTTCTCAAAACGGTACTTCTTTACCGCAGTTCGAAAACATACCCCATTATGATACTTTCCAACAGTACAATCAGTACCGCACTTCTGCTCGTTATAGTCCATCTCCAATTGGGAGTCGTTACTACGATGGTCCAGATTATAGATTACATAGGAATTCCGAAAGTTACACTCCTCCTCTAGCCCACAGTACTTCGGTCGATAATAATTCCAGTTCTTACAATAATTTGTTTTATCGGAACGAATGTAATTGTGGGAGCTCTCATAGAGACTGCTCTGGTTACAATTGCGACGATAATAAACTGCTTCAATTTTATCCGCAGCAAAATATGGAGTTGCCGTCACGAGTTAATGTAGGTGTAGGGACCTCTCCGATTAAAAACGAAATTGGAGAGGCAGATTACAGCAACTACTGCTCCGGTCCCAGCAGTAGTCGGCGTATGCAAAGTGTGATTGTTAAGAAGGAGGAGAAGGAGAACCCTAATATATACCGTTACTATTTAAATGCCGATACGTCTGATTCCGATGGTTAGGCTAACAACGTTTTTAATTTAAATTTTATTCTCAGGATATATCAATATATTATTTTGTTTTAAGAAGTGTAATTACCTGAATAATGTTTAGTTCACTGGTATTGTTACTTTTTTAACGAAAGTCCTGTAAAGATTAGTATGTAAGTCCATAGAACAGAGAAGTTTTTATAACTGTGTAGTGTTTGATAGGTTACTCATGCCACAATTACAGCTACCAGTTGGGGATGTTCGAAAGGTAATGTTGGCACTTCTTTAATGCGGAAATAATGACCACCATTTGTTTTTCACATTGAGTTTTACATTAGTGTCCACTTAAAAACAACCATAGTGAAGATGTAAAAGTGCGCTATTATTTTTGAGGTCCTTATTTTTTGAAACGGTGCAGAGCAGAACCGTGGCTCTTTATTAACTTGAAAAATCGCTATTTCCATTTTTTGTAAAATGTGAAGTAATATTCCAGCTATAGTAGAAGTGTCACTATGACAATACCAGTTCAAGACTGCTGATGTAGATTGTATAAAAAATAACAACGTGTTCCCAAGTTTCTTTACATGAGATTTGGTCGTAAATATTTGCGTTAGTTTACTTATGTGCTAACTATTATGCTAATTAGTTACTATTTTCGATGCATTATATACGACACTTCTCTAAAGAACTGTGGAAAATAGTTGAATATTTAAATATAAGTTATAATTCTAATGTTGTTGAAGGATTATTATTATAGTTTTTAGCAGTAATTGTTCTTCACTTATTTATTATTTTTAACTAATACAAACAGTTCTAGTAATTTTTAAAAATTGCTTTGTTTCAAACACTGTTAAACTATTCACAAGTGATTAAGCTGGATTCAAGAAAATTTTCTCTGTTGTCACTACTAGTTTAGACTACTCAGATATCAAATTTTTCTTTTCATTTGGAAGTGTTTCTAAATCAATTTATTTTATATTTTAGATAGTAATTTTCAACAGCCGAGCAACAGCTTGATGAAAACAAAAGACCGATGAAAACAAAAGACCAAACTTTTGAAAATATTTCAAGCCACATGTGTCCATAACGTTCAATTGATAGATTGCAGAGATATCGCTTTGTTCTTTTATATAGTTATAATGAAGCCACAAATCTAAACCTTACATTTTTCCTGGGCTACAATAGTGCATTCGGTTTATAAAATTGAGTAATATTAAATCACATAGCAGTTCTTTGGACACGTCTCGTTTTCAACATTGTCACACAAAATATGTATGAATAATACGTCGGTGACACTGTAAGTCTATGTCAAATTTGAGGTTAGCAGGTTAGGGGTTTTGCGTCCATCTCTGTCAAAACTGACACAAAACCTAACCTGATAACCTTGAATTTGGCATAGACTTACAGTGCCACCAACATATTCATACATTTGAATTTCCACAACCTGCTAAGGATCAGTTTTTTTTTATCTCACGACAGTAATGTAAACCTCATTCAATTGTTTTACATTGAAAACTGAAAGTATAAAATCCCATTTTAGCAGTTTGTTCAGTATGTTATTATTCATCGTATAGTTTACAGGACGTTGTGATATATATTAAATACAGAGTGCTATAAAATATAAATTTCATACTTAACATTTTTAATAAATCCAGGAAGCACAGGAAGCAATCTATTTTTGTCTCTCCTGCTTAATATGTGAATTCAGCTTAGTACCTAGTGTTTATTTATTTACTTGGTCATGGTTCTGTTTCTCCTCCAGAAATTACATTAATTGTTTTCCATTTCTAAATTATCTGTGACTGTTTAAAGATGTGGTTTTGAAAACAGCTACATTGTGTACTAGTGAGATCTGCAATACATGTAAATGACAGAAAGTAATTGAAATAGTTCAAAAATGTTGTTTTCCTGTACTGCGGATCTCATTGAAATTGTAAAATATTTCCGTCAGTTCTGTAACCTTTGTGGAATGTGACACTTCTCTGATTAAAATGTTAAGATTGTATGTATTTAATAAATATTTATAAAATACTGGCGCCCTTTTTTTTCTTGCTGTGATTGTGTGTGGTTGAATGTGCTCAGCATTTTACATTTCCAAGTTTAAATACGGTGTAATAGATCCCGTTTCAAACCAAATCTGTGATGATGTTTCCACAGTAAATGTATTTTAGCCAACAGTTAAAATATTAGAGCTTAATGTTGTGTTTTCAAAATGGTGAATATTTACATCACGCGATTTTATGTCTAAAACCAATAAAAAATCCAAATCTAATTGGTCTTGCAATGATTAAGGAATATTACAACTCAAGGCCGAATATTTTTTATTGAAATTGCCTACAATTGTTACAAAAGTCGCTCAATAAGTTGATCGGCAAAGTATTGTTCAAGAAATCAACAAAATTTTCGGGATTTAATCAACAAGTGGTTCTATTGGTCTAGTTCCGATAATTCTAGCCCATACATTAACAATAAATCTAAATTGTTGATTAGTTTGGTGGGAAACATGAGGATTCTTGAGAGCCCAGTGCAAATACTGAATGTTTCGTTACGAAATGATTAGAACACGACATTAATGAGTCTTACATAGCTTTCTAATATTTATTATCAAAACAAGTAGAGATGCTCATTCCAAATGTTGAAACCTGTCTCGAGTGTCTGGGACGGTGACTTGACCAGGCGGTACAGAGGAAAGGTTGTAACGGTAGCGCCTCGTACTAACATTACCATCGTTATTATCGTGGTACCGCTAAATATTTCGCGCATGGGGAAATTTGTAAGAAGTGTTGCAAAGATGAACAGCTGTGACTACAGCTCTGCCTCTCACCTGGACAAATTAACCTTTTTTTACAGTCGCACACGTTTCTTTGCATTACACAGGCATTTTTATATTAAGTACACACAAATCTTACACTGCAACTAGTCTCAATTTGCACTTTTGTATAAAAGACATAGTGGTTGTTATCGCACGAACAACTTTTTGCAACATAAACGGGAAAGCTACCTAGAATACGCTGCCCTAACTCCATTATGATGTACGGTAAGAAAAGGTTGCTCCGGCTAGAACTCAGGCGAGAGGGCGGGTTCTTAATGACCTGAAATTAGGGCTGCGCTCCGGTAAGCAAGGTAAAAGATGTTAAATATTAAAGCGCCACCACATTCGAACTAGATCGGAAAACAAAATCAGCAACACAGGTGAACGCACTCTGAATGTGGAAGTAAGTGCTCCACCGTTCTACTTCTGCCAATAAAACGTGACGGTATTGTTCAACATCTCACAACTTAATTAAATAATGGTCCAACGGCCAAGACAACACTTTTAAAAATCATTTCACTGTAAATGTAGGGCGGTACAATAGTTAACGATTAACAAATACCTTGAGTTGAAGAAATCCAGATGTTACGTATTGGTGCCCAATTCCAGCTGCGGGTCGCACCTCAACTGTGCCTGAAGAAATCCAGATGTTACGTATTGGTGCCCAATTCCAGCTGCGGGTCGCACCTCAACCGTGCCTCAAATAGAACAACAGGAAACCACAGGGTGGAGCGATAATCGAGCGAAGGTGAATGGCATTATATCGCCGTAACAGGTAACTTTAATGAAGTACGTATGACACAGGCAGATTTTGGTAACGGAACTGGTGGCTTCATTCCAGTGGTGGTTTAGCACAATAAACGAAGGCTTCACTTAATAATCCGCTTCATGCATAAATTTGAAGTTGCCTTGACTCTCCGATACAGAAGAACCTCTTGGCCAGCCATTCACTTGTACAACACTTAATCAACTTCTCGACGATGGCAACAATGTAATTTCACAACCAACAATTTCAACTTATGCCGGGTCGGCTACGTGCACCGTAAAGCTAATACATAAAAATGGTGCCTGAATGAGTTTATTTAGCTGTATTGACATCTAGCCGAGTTGTATGTGGTCTCTCTCCAAACAAACTGCCCCAAAACGTCTGAAGAAACAGTACAAAAGCAACGGGAGCAAGAAACAGTACAAAAGTAACGGGAGCTGCGGGTTGAAGCGGTCTGGGTCTAACATTTCCCAACGAGGGTAAATTCGAAGTCCGTGGCGGTATGGCAAGGCACGAAACGGCAGGGACGGAACTTCGTGATGCACAAATAAGCCTAATACTGGAATTCCCACGACAATAATCCGTCAAACAACGTATTTGAGGCTGCCACTTCACGATAAACGAGAATTTCCAGGCTTGCAACGGCACCCAACGATTGATTGATTGATTGATTGAATTGTGAGTTGATGACAGGGTTAGGAGCCTAGAACACTGCAGCCTTAGGCTTATTGTGTTACTCATCATATCACATTATTCAGTGAAAAGTTTTGCCGTCTTTATTAGGTTTAGTAACGTTTTCACTAGGTTTTCTCTAATTAGAGTTTCTCTTGTATTGGCTCCACCCAGGAGCGAATGTCTCCATCGGGCGAGGGCTTCACAGTCAAAGATAATATGAGAGGCTGTTTCGTCCTCTTCATTACATAGTCTGCATATGGGTTCCTCATTTAGGATGCCCATTGTATGCATGTGCTTGCGTAGGTTGCAGTGTCCAGTTATCAGTCCTGTCACTTGCCTAATTTGGTGTCTGCTTAGTCGCAGTACATCATCTGTTAGTTTTTTAGATGGTGTTTTTAGCATGGTCTTGCTGTGTCTTAATCCATCCACATGGTTCCAGTGGTTATGGTGCGATCTTTTTATCCACCCAGCCAACCAGCCACGAGCAGAGGTTTTAGAAATTCCAAATACTGGTTCAGGACCATTAAATGCTATTTCTGTTCCCTCTTTTGCGAGGGCATCAGCTTTTTCATTGCCTTTTATCCCCTTATGGCCCGGAACCCACATGAGGGTTACTTTGTTGTGGTTTGCCAGGGTTATTAGATTTTGAAGGCAGTCCCAGACTAGTTTCGAGTTAATCCGGTAGCTAGCTAGGGCCTTTATGGCAGCCTGGCTATCAGTTAGGACAAGGATATCTTTGCCTTGATAATTCCTCTTTATGTTTTCCTGTAGACAAGTGTCTATGGCATGAGTTTCGGCTTGGAATACTGTTGCGTGCTTCCCCAAAGATGCACAGGCTTCAAAATGGGGAGATTCCCCATATATCCCAGCTCCAGTACCGCTATCAGTTTTGGATCCGTCTGTATACCAGACTGGTTTTCCTTCCTGACCACGTCTTTGTGCCAGCCCTTCGTTCCATTCTAGCTGAATGTAAAAGGGTTTGTTAAGGTTATGCCTGATAGGCATTGTGTCACTGCTCATTTCTAGTAATGGATTAGTGATATTGCTGGTTATTCTGGTATGACCAGAGACGAAACTGGTTTGCCAGTTGCCATTATAGTTCAGTCTATACGCCGCCATCCTTGCCTCTGCCTTGATTATGATATCTAGGGGAGGAAGGCTTAGCAGGGTTTCCATAGCTGCAGTTGGAGTGCTTCTCATCACCCCTGTTATACATAGGCAAGCCAGCCTTTGGAGTTTGGAAAGCTCCAGTTTGGCTTGCTTTTGTTCTACTTTTGGCCACCAGGTCAGCGATCCGTAGGATACCATAGGTCTCACCACAGCAGTGTACAGCCAGTGTACCATGCTTGGCTTAAGTCCCCAGGTTTTGCCCACTGCACGCTTTGTTGCCATAATAGTTCTTTTGCCTTTATGTGCAATTTTTTGAATGTGTGAGCTCCAGGTTAACTTAGCATCCAGGATTATGCCCAGATATTTAGCTTCTTGGCTCACTTGCAATTGTTCATTGAAGAGGTTTGGCAGTTTTAGCCTGTCCAATTTCCTTATTCTAGTAAATGGAACCAGTACCGTTTTCTGCGGATTTACACTTAGGCTCTCTTTGGTGCACCACCTCTCCACAATTCTTAGAGCTTTTTGCATAATCTCTGAGACTGTGTTATCAAATTTCCCCGAGATGAGTATCGCCAGATCATCGGCATACCCCTGGGTATAGTAACCTTCCCTATTTAGTTCGACTAAGAGCTCATCCACTACCAGGTTCCACAACAGGGGTGACAAAACTCCCCCCTGTGGGCATCCTTTGGCAGCTTCCACTTCCATTGTCTCACCAGAAAGGGTTGATTGTATTTTCCTGTCATGGAGCATGTTACTGATCCACCTGCAGATGGTGTCTTCTACCCCACGGTTTCTTACTGCAGCTATCATTGACACGAAGGAGGTATGGTCAAAGGCTCCCTCAATGTCAATAAAAACTGTCAGTGCAATTTCTTGGTAGTTAATTGCCTCCTCAATTCTCCGCACTAGTTGGTGGAGAGCAGTTTTGCATGATTTCCCCGATTGATATGCATGTTGATGGGGATGAAATAGGCTTCCTGAGGGAAAGCTCTCTCTGATATGTCTTTCAATCAGTTTCTCTATCAACTTTAACATAAAGGAAGATAGATTGATAGGTCTATATGACTTCGCCTGAGAAGAGTCTCTTCCAGGTTTGGGTATGAAGACAATTCTAGATTGTTTCCAGACAGACGGGATGTATCCCGTTGCCAGGCTTGCTCTTAGTAGTCTACAAAGCTTTGGTGTGAGGATCTCTTTCCCTTGTTGTAGAAGCACAGGTATTATGCCATCAGGACCAGAAGCTTTGTATGAGTTAAACGAATCTATGGCCCATTCAATACTTTTGTGGGTAACGATTTTGTTTGAAATTTGCCAGTCCGTTTTTTCAGCCCTTATAATCGGGTTAATGAGGTTTGGCTGATGCTCGTCTGCAGGATAAACCGCATGTGAGTCTGGAAAGTGTGCTTGAAGAAGAAGCTCCAAGGTTTCTTTACTTGTTTCCGTGAATTTCCCATTTGGCTTTAGGATTGTGCCAACGGGTTCCACAGGATCTTTAGCCAGAATCCTCTGGAGTCGTGCTGCTTCAGAAGTGTTTTCAACTTCTTGACAGAAGTTCCTCCAGGAGTCTCTTTTGGCTTTGCGTATTTGTTTATTATACTCGGTCAGGGATTGATAATAATTATCCCATTCACCGGTTCTTTTCGCCTTGTTGAAGAGTTTGCGTGTGTTTTTTCTTTGTAGTGCTAGATCCGAGTTCCACCAACTAACATCTTTGTTGGTGGCTCGTCGTGTGACCCGGCAGTTGTTGTGATATGAGTTTAAAATAGCCTCCTGAAGTTCAACAGAGGTTAGCTCGATATCAGTACTATTTTTAATCTCATTTTTGAAATTAATTAGATTGACTTGTAGATCCTGCTTGTAATTCTCCCAGTCCGTATTTCTCGGATTACGATACTCCGAAACTGGCTTATCAAGATTACTGATTTCCATTCGAATGTATCTATGGTCCGAAAGTGACGGTTCCTCGGACACATGCCAACGAGTTATCTGAGAGCTAATACGAGAGGTAGCCAAAGTGATATCAATTATCTCTTCGCGAGTTCGTGTTTTAAAAGTTGGTTTGTTCCCCCGATTCAGTATATCCAGATCTTTGGATACAATAAAGTCAAAGAGATACTCACCCCTTCTGTTGACGTTGCTGCTACTCCATGCAACATGGTGAGCATTGGCGTCAATTCCAGCTATGAGCTGCAGGTTTGATAGCCTGCAGTACTCAACAACCTGTTGTAGTTCCTCAGTTGGAGGTGGATTGGGAGAGTCAAATGGAAAGTATGCTGAAACGATTATTATCTCCTTCAGATTTCCTTCCATTTGTGTTGTTAATTTAATAGCTACTTGATCCCTGCAACAGAAGTTCATCAGTTTTAGAGCATGAAGTTCTTCCCTGACAAAAATGCAGGATCTCACGTTATCAAGGTTTCTATTATATATTAGCTTACCTTTAACAGTTCCAAGGCCTGATACTTTTCCCCTGAAGAGCCAGGGTTCTTGAATCAAGGCTATGTCTATGTTCTTGGAGACCAAGTATTTACAGAGGGCAGCTGTTGCTGCCTTGCTATGCTGGAGGTTTACTTGTACTGCCTCCAGCATCATCTTGCTTGTCAGTCTTCTTTGACACCCTGAAGGTTATCTGAGATAGACCTAAGTAGGCTTTAAATCCCACTTTGCTCAGTTCCTTCAGGGAGTTCTCATCGATCGCAAGGACTAGGGTAGTGCCCTGAGTTTCGGAACGACTGGAGATCACTCTCCATTCCTCAGTGGCCAGATGTTGATTCTGCGTTTTCAGCAGGGGAAGGATCTTGGTGGCTTCTTTGGCCTCCAGTAGGTCAGTGGGGATCCATACCACCACTCTGGAGGTTTTAACCACATCCTTTGCTGTTCCAACACGAAGGTTTGCCCCTTCCCATGGTTGAAGTTGTGGCGTCTTTTCCAGCAGCCATTGCTTCGAGGTATCGTTTGCACAGGACACGTATAGCACACCAGCATGGGCGTAGCTATTTGTGAACTGTGGTCCAGTTCCAGGCGCACACTTGAAGATGTCTTTAGTGAGAGCCTGTTGAATCTGCTTAGCCTGTTCTGGGGTTAGTTTGCCCTCAGGGAAGGTTTGCAGAGTAATTGCCATCTTAGTGGCTGAAAGGGATTGACTGTAGGACTGTCCCTGTACAGAAGTACTGGGTTTGTCCTTTGAGTCGTCACCCTTAATCTTTTTTATATCTCTTTGAACAGAGGGGGAGGGAGTGCTGCCCTCCGTTCGGGTTCTCTTCTTGGGGTCTTGAACTGGGTCTTTAGTAGTCCCCAGTTCTTTGCTCTGACGGTTTGCCCTAGGTTTTCTAGGCCTAATGGGCTCCCCTCTAGCTATTGCCGCTTCTATAGCAAGTCTACGGCGTTGTGACCCTGAAAGTCTTTTCTCATGCTTACCTGAAGTTGGATTGGCTTCAGGTTGGGCGTTAGATTGGGTTTTTTCCTCGGGTTGTGTACTGCCCGGAGGATTCGCCCCAATAATGTCCGCCACCGAGGAGGGAGAGATTTGACCTAGGTCTGCCTCAGTTTCCATCGGGGAGGGTGTAGACCTAAAAAGGAGTTCTAGGCCTGGATTTGAGTTTGAGTTTTCTGTATCTTCCATGTTGTTCCCACGAGTAGCTACAGAC
The DNA here is from genome assembly GCA_940337035.1 of Agriotes lineatus. NCBI lineage: Eukaryota > Metazoa > Arthropoda > Insecta > Coleoptera > Elateridae > Agriotes > Agriotes lineatus. The sequence goes on from CALNHX010003015.1 coordinate 81,724, forward strand.
TAAAAATAAGTGGCTTTATACAATGGGGTGCGCCCGGTGCCCCAAGGGAGATCCAGAAGGGACTGATCATCTAGACAGCCACGCATCCCTTGGCCTGGTCTCACCACCATAGGATTTAGGTTTTATTATTGAGGTTTACTCCTCTTGGTCCGGGCGGTGAAGCCAAGACCCCCAGCACAGATATCTCCCGTAATACATGACTACAGCAGAGACATCCATGTATGGTGTAACGACAATGACGTGACCAGAGGTTCGTCACCCAACGATACTCAACAACAACTCCAGGACCGACAGCTCCAACACGTACAGTTTCAAACACAAAAAGGCGGGGAGAAATCACTATTATTCGAAACATTAACACATTACGATATCTGATCGACAGAAAAGCACGCAGGTAGGTTCAGCACTTCTTCACAAGGCACCAAAATTGACGAAAGCACACAAATAATTCTTAACGCGGAAGCAAGAATATAGCTTCTTCAAAGGGCACCCCGGCCGCGCAAAACAATGGGGGCCGGGGCGCGAAATCGGCACACGTGTTTTCTAACTTGGAGCAGGAGCGGTAGTCAATTACTTAAAGCTACCAAGCGGGAACTGAATGAAAGGCACATGCGCTACTTAAGCTTGATCCTTATTCCACTCATGGATCACACGGAAAAATTCCAGCAAGCTGATGAAATCCTGACTAAGCAAATGCCTGTGCCTTCGGGGAACAATTAAAACCGCTATAAGCCAGACTGTCAAGCGAAGGCAGATTGCGTCACCTAAGTAGTAACAAAGCCCCATGTAGAATTGAATTTCGACGAACATAAATGCACTGCACAATGTTAATATACGAGATGGGCAAAAGAAGGTTCGTATAGAGTGAAATTTTGAGCCAAAAATAGGGAAAACATTAGATTCGGGAAATTGTTCTTACATGGTAAAATATCCACGTAAACAGCGTCGAAATTTCAAATGCAATGAGTGGGACACCGCTCAATATAAGTAAGGCATAACCTGCTAGAGTGAGACAAAATAGTGTGTTTCTTGCATAATGTAGACGCACTGCAGTCATTGCCTTTCTTGTGTACACCGCCTCGAGTGACTGGGGGGGGGGGGGGGGGGTAAGCTTGAGCATCGCATGGCGAATTTAATATTATGCTTGATTCTTTCACATTTAAAATGTACTTAAATTGCTGCACTTGGTTTTATTCGTACTTGTAAATCAAAGTGGTAGTGACGTCATCCGTTAATATAAAGTGCCCCCAGGAGACCATTATTCAAATTGATACTTCTAACATTAAAGGAACCTACAGTAAATGTCTTTACTTGTTGATTTATGTATGCTAGCAAGGCGGTCTATATTGTTCCAGGCCATGACACTTGCTCGGATGCCAAATTTTCTGCTAGGCCATTCCAGGACACACTAAGAGACTTGTTTCTACTACAATACCAATAGCTTCCAGACAAGTTATTTTGAAGAAATTACTGTTTTAGATGAAGTCAAAATTAGAGAGTTACTTGCAGTGGAGAAGTAGGTACCTACCCATTTAGAATTGTTTTTTAGTCGAATGTTAGGTTAAGTGATGCACTACGACGTAAAGAGCAGTGATTTTATAATTTTTTTCTTAACTGGCATGTATCACAATGACAGAAACCGTGCAGTTACAGATTGTTCATTTAGTGACCAAAAGTAGTAATTTTTTATATGATTTCGAAGGATATCACGGCCATTGTCATTAAGTAATAAACGACTTCCGGGATTGGACCGTGTCATGATTGAGGTGGAAGAACTCAACGTTTCGCCCACTTTCGTAAGGGGCTTCATCAGGAGGAAAAGCAAAAGAGCACGGTAACTCAACGTGTAAACCACGCCAGAGGCGAAACTCTTCTAACGGTCGCCTTTCTCCTTCCGATCGTTGTGTTTGATATTTCAGGCTACGAATAAGATATCGAGATATGGTTTTTACTAGCCTATTTAGGTATCATTTCACTACATTTTTATGAAAAAAAAGTCATATTATTGCATTTAATTTTTTAGAGAATTTTGCAATTTTCTGTTATTATATCAAAAAACGCGCTCTAGCGGCATCACTAAGAATTAGACATATCACAGGTAAGATGGGTTTCATGGACAAGAAATGCTTTTTCCAACGAGACCAAGTTTGTTAAAATCCGTTCAGTGGTTTATTTAAAAAAACATTGAATTACCTTCCACCACTTTATTTTAATAGATACATCAAAAAGTGTTAAACAAAAATTACTCGAGTAAAGCTTAGCTTTAATAAGCATATATCTTTTGGTAACATTTACTAGGTGGATTTCAGTGAAAAATCACTGTAAAGGTTTAAGATGGCGGTTACGCCCCCTGTTTACCATTTTGGAAATCTGAAAATATTTTCCACGGTCTTCTTTTGGCCACTTTAGTCATAACTTTTTTTACCGAAAGTCTCTACGACGAATAGTTTCCGAGATACAGCACTTTGCATTCTTATCTGGCCACCCTGTACTTTTGGGGTAACACAATTTCATAAAATTAAGCTGATATTTCTTACATTTTACATGGAGCCATAATTTTACATTTTGAACAACTTTTATTGATGATACTTTCACGTATTTAAAACAGAAAAGGTACTTTACCTGAAAAAACAAGTTTTTTACCTACCTACCACTTATGAGGGCTCATAAAGACCAATCCAACATTTCAGTATTACGATTTTCGACTTAGAATTAATCAAAGAATCGCTCTACCTGAGGATTTTAAGGCATTTACAGGGCACCCTGTATACAGGGTGTTTCATAACGTATGGAGGAGACTGAAAGGGTAACTAGAGGCAGAGCTATGCGGTACTCGAATAAAAGTACACAGTTGTTGTACTCTGAATACTTTTAGTGTACTCTGTATTCAGTTCATGAGTACATTTTTTAAAATGTACTTGTACTTGTATTTGACGCATTTATGTGTACTCGAGTACATATCCCTGTACTTGAATACATGTACGTGTACTCAAATACATTTACGTGTACTCGAGTACATATCCGTGTACTCGAATACATTTTCGGGTACTCCAGTACATTGCACTGCGCAATAAGTACCTACATTTTTATCCACTTTCAGACATGTGGCCGCCAGTTGCCATAAAAAGCTTAATTGCGGTTTTGTAACCCTTGCAGTCGTGCAGTGTTCAGGTTTCCGGTTAGTTCTTTAGTGGATTATTTAATAAATGACTGACTACAGTAATTACCAATTAGTGACACGATTAGATCACACACAGTGACATGAGATATTAAAAGTAATAGGTAGAAGTCTTTTAGTTTGTAAAGTACTCCGCGTCATAGATGCACAGAACGCTAGAAGCGTTCGAACGAGTCCATTACGTTTAACAAGGTGATATCTGCTATTGTATTCAGTTCATTTTGCTTTCTCATGTGTTTATCAAAGCTTAACTCTACTTTTTACTTCTTTTCGCACTTTAAAACAGTTCGTTTCAGAACTAAACAGTTAGGATTGGGATTACTTTTTAAGAAAGTAAACATTTTTGTTTACAGTATGAATTTGAGGTTACGATTACCGTACACGCCTCAAATAAACACATGCACTGCAAACCACGCTACGCCACTGATACCGGCTATCGGCACATAACTGTAGCCACGCCTATGTACTTCTTGCTTTGACGCCACTCTATACTCGGGCCGCCGAACAGATAGAGTGGAGCAGGCAACCCAAATAACATATTACAAAGGTCACTTGATAATATTTTAATTATAATTACTCAAAAGGATCGGAGATGCCGACCCTTGTAATTAGAACTAATTTCAATAATTGTCATTAAATAACTTTTTGAGGTTATGATGCAAATAGAAATGTCGACCAACTTAAAAGTCAAGCCTGACATTTGCGCACTTGTAATTGAAAATGTTTAAGCCTGTGGCCTGGCTCTTCCTAAATCTCATTATTGGCTGCGGCGTCGAAACCAAAACACGTTGCCCGTGATATGGTTAAGTTTGTAGCGTTTTTTCTTTGGAGTTCCTTTATTCAACCATTTACAAGGACTAAATTGTGTATCTCTACTGCTGTTTTCACAGTTACATATAAGTATAAAATATTGACTTGTAAAGTAGTCTCTTAAGGAACTTTTAATTATTCATAGAGCGTCCTGCATTATGGGTAACCGTAAGAAACTAATTCGTAGTCAAGAACGTGAAAGAATCTATATCTATAGCGACTATTGCAATTTTACTCAGTCGTTTTGCAAGAATGGGTGACTAAAGCAACCGATGTTGGCTTAAATCTTAGAACAGAAAATAGACAGGAAGCCGCATTTATAAGAAATCCGTGCGACCGCGATGGGTTTTCAAAATGGCGGATGGTTGTTTCCTTTTGCCAGTGGCGTACCATATCGAGAGGGTGCATGTGCAGCAAACAATTTCAACAGTTTTATTAAGTGCACTTTACACTATGTGATTTATGACTACATGTGAGTTTGTGTGACTTCAGTCACTGCCTGTAATTTAAATTGCTGCTTCAGATTGTGTGATTACAAATAATTATAAACATTAACAATTCTAATTGTACTAAATATGCACTGCAGTGGACACGAACCACACCTCATACAAAAAAAAATATTAAAAATAAATTTTTAGGATTCTATCCAAAAGCTCATCCCATTAGATGTTAATTTTTTAAATTTACATATCCAAACAAGATATAAAATTAAAAAATTGAATTAAATTACTAATTGAAAAACCAGAATGTGTTTGCAGTAGGTAGATTTATTATTGTCCTTTAAATATTATCAACTTTGTGTACATATTTCTTACTGTATCAGTAGTGATAGCACTTTTACAAATAAAATGTATCCTTGTCTCCACATATGCGTTACAGATGCTTTTAATTAGCAATAGTTTATTTTCGAGGGGCGTAACATCATGCATCACCATATGTGGAAACAATATTTTATGTTGGAAATAGTACAGAACCTTTAAGGAGATAACATTTTTGTTAATAGGTTTATTTTTTAACTGTTCACTCCTAAGAAATTTCTCGCACTGAATGCAAACAACTACCACACTCTCACTTGGATAGCTCAATCCTCCTTTGGATTTGTGATATATGAAGGAATTGAGAAAATTTTCCTTCTCCCCGTAGAGTTCGGAAATGCAATGTTCACATTTAATTTTTTTACCTAGTTTGAAACTTACAAATCCTGAAATGTAAGTTACCACCTCCAAACTATACGAGGACAAAGAATCGGGGTGAAAAAAGTAATCATGGTCATTTACAAAATCTGCAGTGGCCTTATTGTTAAAGTCTTTATCATCAAAATTAACATTGTCAGGGTCTGGAACTGATTCATTTATGATCTGCTCTGGTGGTTTATTTTTTGAATTAACATTCAAGATGTTAATTTGTTCTATTGGGACACAATTTCCTGCTCCACCTTCCCTAACTTCCGCATGAATTAATATTTTTTATACGCTGCAGTGAATTGCCTGCAAGTGGGGTTATTGTTATTTCCCCCCTGGGATCTAATGGTTCCAAAAAATAATTCCAGGTGATCCTGGCTAAATTTATAAGCAGGAAGAAATTTCAAAATACCATTAGTTATAACAGCTTGGTCACAGATCCCAATCAAAGTCTTTAGGCCTGCCAACAGACCAATAAAACCGGTTTTCCGATTAGAATGTAAGATTGGCGTCCCATCGGTAAGTTTGAGATTATTCATGTATTCGCTGAAGTTGCTAAAGAATACTTTGAGACCTTCAATATTTCGAGCACATGCTGCTTGTTTATAATCAAAAGCGCTCAGTTTCCGTGAATTCAGAATATCAAAGGCATCATTAATTAATAATGTAAATTTAGCCGTGGGGCCACAACCATGGAATTGTGTTAAATCTAATTTATCCTTGCAATACAACAGAGCTTCTGCGACTGAACGACTTAACAGTTGCGTTGCCAATTTGACTTTCATCTTTTGTTTAAAAAAGGCAATATGTTTTTTCCTAAGTTTGTTATCTAAGTGCAGTCCTTCTTTCACCTGTAACTCATTCAATTTTATGAGATAATCAAAATTAATCGTGTCACTATTATTAACAACCATTAGAGTTTTATTTTCAGCAAAACAATTCCTTACTAATTTTATCATGTGTGCAGGATCGGGCATTACGAAGTATTTTTGACCATCACACAAAAAATCTGTTTTCAGATCGAAATTGTTCAGCCTGCAGCCTAACAAACTGCACATCCTGAAGTTAGTGAGGCATCCATCAAAAGTAATGTTGGTTACTACAATTCCAACATCTTTTAATAATCTGAGGCACTGTTTGGTTAATGAAGCCTTCTGTTCGCTGTTGATGCTTGAGATGAAAAAATAACCTACTGGTAATTTCCATGCTTCGTTGATGCAAACTATCATAAACACCAATGCTTCTTTGGTCAGTTGCATACAATTATCGTGTATCCCATTTCCAAAGTCAACATAACCGTAATACTTTTTCCCATCATACTCTATGTGTTGACGAACAGCCATTTCATCAAAAACCAAAGAGCACACTAAATTAGATTTTTCAGTGTTTGTTATCTTTGACTTTAGGAATTCGAAGGACTCTGATGTAAAACCAGGCTGAGCATTTACTGAAGAATACCATCTTGCCAAAGTTTTTGGAGGTGGTAGACAATTCTGGAATTTTTCCCTAACATAACAATAGGCTCTGGGCGAAAAAAAATGAAGCGTTACAGCAAATGCCCTCACTGATTGTTCATACTTTCTGTTTACACTCCTCTTCTGGGTTTTCTGAAAAAGTCTTTCAATAATATCCTTGTTTGACTGAAAATTATTTAAAAGCATATCCTCATGCTCTTCTAATATGAAATTATTTTTCTTCAACTCGTGTCAATTCCTTTAGTGAAGAAATTCTTCTCTTTTGGCGCCAGGATAACTTCTGCAAATTTCGTATTTTGCGGGTTTGAAGACGCTGCTTCATCTGCAGTTCCTGGATCCTTCTCTTCAGCTGCTTTTTGCGAGGTGTATCCTGCTGTGAAGGTTCTGGGGTAGGTGAAGGCGTACGAGTTGACGTCGATAACTCAACATTCTCAGAGTGTGAAATGTGTTGAATTTTGGATGGCCCAGGCTGTTCAATATCTTCAGCAGGTCTTTTAATAATCGGATTGAAGGTCCTTACCTGAAATAAGAAATGAAGGTATTTCTCTAGTGGCAGCAACGGCAATATATATGTACTATAATACAGGTGGCACAGCAAAAATGTACCACCCGTATGTTTTGTAAAATAATATCCTTGATGAAAATTTCCACACGGGTCAATTTTTAGCTTCCGAGGGCACTTTTCCGTCGAATTCTATAGAGTGTGTGTTTTGTCCTTTGCTAACAACTAAATAATACGTGTGTCAAAGCTCTGTACAGGAAGAACCCTGAAGTGATATTACGAAGCATATTATTCAATACTTACATATTTTAATCTTGTCACTTCAATGGTAGGCACAGCTGAAGAAAGCAATCTGATTTTCAATGAGGATGATCGATCAAAGCTATCTTCACTAAAATGCTGTGAACACAGAACACTAGCATGTGTTGCAGTCCAATTTGTTCGCTTTACAATTTTCATCCAACTTAATTTCCTTCCTTCATCCTTTGGAAAGCTAGAACGAAATTTTCAAATTATTTGTAACAGCCCCATACTGCTAAGCTTCAAGAAATCCAAGTGTAAAATAAATTAAACAAAACAAAAATTTAAAATCTCCCTGCAAAATAAGCTACGAAACATTTTTTATTAAAAAATAACGAATTTTTGGAACTATTGTCATTCTAACGCATCTAGAATTAGTAAATATTTTATAATTTTTGATTCTATCAGAATTATATTTTTACGAAAAATCGATAATAAAAAAGTTTCCTCTAATGATGCGCACTTTATGGATCACTCTGTATTAAATTTATATTAGTTATGACCCTATTATACGTTCCCTTCTACGTCCATGACTGTTGTTGTGTAGAAATACGTATGACAAGTGACAGGTTCAGAGAAATTATTTCTCTATTTGAAGTAAAAAGTAATATTAATACTTACTGATGGAATGTAATGCCCAAACTCCTATTATTTGGGGTCTGAGAGCAGCCACAAGCTGCACAACTAACCATAGTCAAACAACTGTCAAACAGGTATCACATCTGATTAGTCATACTTGGGTTTTAAAAATGGCAGCTTCCGTCGCCTAGATATTACAGCCAAGTTAATAGAAATGCGCCTTCCTGTCTATTTTCTGTTCTAAGGCTTAAATACAGTTAAGCGAATTGTTAAAGGAGCCTAACAAAGTGGCGGAAGAAAATTTACTTCTCCAAGAAAACAAATTACTAAACTTACCCCAAGTCATCTGTCGATCAATATAAAGAAGAAGTAATCCCAAGTGTGATCTATAACTTTGCCATAAAAAGAGACCTACAATGAAAGCTGTATTCGAAGTCGAATAAAATGAAGGGGGTGTTAATTTCACTGAGAAATTACATTCCTTTAGGCGATTGGTACATAAAATGGGTTTTCAATAAAGAAAATGTCAAGACAACAGGCACACGTTCTAATAGAGAAGAGAGAAATTCCAGCAAATTGTGTTGAATTCTTAAGATAAAATATAAAGCCGAATGCTGAAATATTGTGTACACTGATGAAACGTACTTGTATAGCTTCCATACTGTTCGAAATGTTGTGATGATGGTACCAACAATTGTTTTAAATCCCCCGTCAGTAAAGCGCAAGAATTGATTATTCTTCATGCCGGAGGTAGAAAAGATTTCGTACCAAATTCATTCCTGACACACATTCCTGATCAAAATCCACATGCGATTCGCCAGAGTATTTTTCCGCACATTTTAGTTTGAATCTGCTGGCTAATATTCTGAGCAACACCTTAATAGAGCCTTACGAATTACTAGCATGCCGTAATGGCCATTCTTATTTGCAGTTTTTACAATAAGTTCTGCCAGAGCTTCTTGAAGATGTTCCTTTGGATGTGTGCCGTACCATGTGGTTTATGCATGACACTTTAGTCATGCTGTAGAAGATTAACTCGACAACATCTTTGTGCAAAGATGGATCGGTCGGGGTGGATTCATTTCATGACCCCCACACAGTCCAGATCTCAACCCAGTGGCGGTTTTCTTATGGGGTTTTATGAAATAATTGGTATATGCGACCGTAGTTGATATAATTCACGAATTGCGCCGTCGCATCAATGCTGCAACAGAGCAGTTATACCAACAATTTCCAAGTGTATCACCAAACTGGATTTGTCAAGCACAAATGTGCGTTGCAATCTTGGGTCATCATTTCAAACACCTAATGTGAATGTTTTTATTATGGTGAATTGTTTGTAGCTTATTTAATAATAATGGTAATTCATAAAACGTTTTCTTTATTTAAAAAGGTATCTTATTTTTACTGTATTTTCACATATAATCTCATAAGAGCATTAATTCTTTCCGGAAATTTTTTTGAGTACGTTCCAACAACGTCGTGTTAATTTGCCCGAGCGGGACGCGAGGGCAAATTAGGACGTTGTTGGAATGCACGAAAAGTAATTTCCGGATATGAATTAATGCTCGAATGCAGATTCGGTAAGAAAATCGTAACGACACAAACCCTAAAAAGAAGCAATGTTTACCTACAAAAAATTTCCAAGAACTTTTTTAGTTGTCTTGGTTACTGCTTGTGAACTAATTTTTCTATTGGTCATTAATGAGTGTCGTACGATTTTCTGTATAATTTAAAATTAAACTACCTTAACAGGGGGGAAATGTTCAAGAAGACAATAAGCAAGGCTGCCACAGAAATATGTGGGAAAACAGTTCAAAGACACAAGAAACACACCGCCTGGTGGAATACCGAAATACAGGCAGAAGTTAAAAAGAAAAAGGAGCTGTGGAAAATATATCTTAGTAATAAGACAACACGTAACGAACAAGCATATAAAGAACAAAGAAGTAAAGTAAAAAAGAAGGTCAGTGAAGCCAAACAAAAAACCTGGGAAGAATTAGGAAATAAGATGGAAGAGAATAGCCAAGGTAATTCAAAACTGCTGTACCGCACATTGAAAAACTTCAGAAAGGACAAAACAGCAGGTATTAAGTGTATAGAAGATAAAGAGGGCAGACTAATAATGGACAACGTGCAAACAGTGGAAAGATGGCGGGAATATTTCTCTGAGTTATTAGAAGGCGGGGAGGAGAGGACGACACAAAGCAATGTAGAAGTGAGGGACCTAGGAGAAGTGGATGGAATAGACATAGAAGAGGTGCGGCAAGCTGTTAGAAAGTTAAAAAACGGCAAGGCTGCTGGGCAAGATAATTTAAAAGCAGAAATGCTAAAGTACATGGACAGAGAAGGATTTGCATGTCTACACAAATTAATAGACTTGGTATGGAAAGCTGGGGTCATCCCGCGAGACTGGACAATTGCCATAATTTTACCGCTGTTTAAGAAAGGCGATACAAAAAAGTGCTCAAATTACCGGGGAATATCTATATTAAGTTGTGTCAGCAAAGTGTATGAAATTATACTTGAGAAACGGTTGAGGCGAGACATAGAAGCAACAATAGATGACAATCAATGCGGCTTCAGACCCGAAAGAGGAACTACGGATCTCATATTCAGTTTGAGGCAACTAATAGAAAAAACTTTAGCACATGACAACACACTATATTTTTGCTTTATTGACCTTAACAAGGCGTTCGACAACTGCCCTCGTGAAAAAATATGGGAAGTGCTGAACAAACGGGGAATCGATAAAATGCTAATTAGAGCTATCAGAAGTCTCTACGAAAATACTAGAAACGTAATAAGAACAAACAATGTTACATCAAATGAATTCATGACGACCAAAGGGGTCAAACAAGGAGGAGTTCTCAGTCCTCTTCTCTTTATAACACTAATGGACGAGATAAACAAAACCTGTAAACATAAGCTAAAGAGAACCAGAGTAGGAGTTTATAACTTGCAACAAGTCTACATTTCAGAGCTAATGTATGCAGATGATTTAGTATTGATTGCGAACAGTGGAAATGACCTACAAAACAACGTAACAACATGGAACGAAGAATTAACAAAGAACAACATGAGCATAAACATTGATAAAACCGAAACTATGGTAATAAGTAGGACTGAGCAGCAACTACAAATTATCATTAACAATACTCGGATAAGACAAGTAGATAATTTTAGATATCTAGGTTCCATAATAAATGCAAAAGGCGAATTAGAAATGGAAATTAACAACAGAATAACGAGCACAGCCAAATTATACTTTGCCTTGAACAAAATATTTATAAGGAAGAAAGAAATAAGCATCTCCACTAAAAGTAAGATTTTTAAAAGTATATACTTACCGGTGCTATTATACGGGTGTGAAACGTGGGCCATGAGCGACAAAGATAAGAACAGAGTGCAAGCAAGCGAAATGCGGTATCTGAGAGCAGTGGCGGGAGTGACCAGGAAAGACTGTATCCAAAACAGTGCAATACGCGAGTGCTTAAATGTCGAAGGTGTACATGTGACATTAGAACGGAGACAATTAGCATGGTTTGGACACATGGTGCGTATGAGCGAGGACAGAAAGGTGAAATCCATATGGAGGGCTGCAGTAGATAAGAAGAGAAGAAGGGGAAGACCAAGCAGAAGTTGGAACAGTGAGATAGCGAAGAGCCTCAGCAAAAGGGGGATGAACTGGAGACAAGCGGAGAGACTAACCGAAAATCGTCGTGAGTGGAGAGACTTCTGCCACGACGCCTCGACACCGTAAGGTAGAAGAGGATCGATTATGTATGTATGTATGTATGTAAACTACCTTAACAGCAAATTTTAAGGTGTTGTACGAAATATGTTTCTACAGAAACGAAAAATCAATGATTCTCTCTAATTTTTCTTCATTAATACCAGCAATATTCAACGTTCCCCACAAAAAATAGTCACACAGAGTGATGTCCAGAAAATTAAGGTATGATTCCGATGGTGACCGCAGACTTCAAATGGCAGATTGCAGACTGCAGCGGCAGACTGCCAGCGACAGTACTGGTTTAACTATTTTATATGAAATGCATTCTGAACATAGCGTCACTGTCGCACCTCACAGTCACTGCAGACCGCACTACTGATCCAGAACCAGTTTTGACACTGACCGCAGAGCGACAATACGTGTTTTTAATCGTTTAAAAAATAAAAATGCGTTTTTCAAAAGCAGATGATGACAAATTAATAAACATTTGAGCAAAACATCCAGTTATTTATGATGCAGGACACGCTAGTTATAGGAATAATCTAGTAAAAGAAAATGTTTGGAAAAGCATAGGATTTTATTCATAAATAATTTTGTCTAATGATACAAACTGATGTATAGGTGCTATGGTTGACATTTATATCATTTCATTTATATTAGTACCTACATTTTGTGGATAGAATTATTCAATTCTTCACGTTCCGCAGTCAATAGCAGCGTCTTGCCATGAAACTGCAAGACCAACTTGTCGCCGTGAGCAACATTGATCAGACCACAGACGGCAACGGCACTGCGGTCTGCGACTGCAGCCTGCAGTTGCAGTCGGTTGCTGCGGTCACCATCGGAATCATATCTTGAGGTGGCCAATTTATGAGAGGAGCATCACCCTCCTCTACCAATCCATCAATGGGGATACTGTTTATGAAGATGGGCCCTCACGTTAAAAGTAGTGAGGTGGTGCTCCATCATGCATAGACAACATAACTCCACAAAGCATTAACGGAAGGTCGCCAGGATAAAACAGGCTTGAAACAATTTCTACTCCACATATTCAATCTAAAATTGTGCTGAAAGGGCCTTTCTCTGGTAATTTAAGGATCTTCATCGGTATAAACATAATCGTTCTACCGGGTGACCATATAAATGGTTGTGATTTTTTTTGGTTGGCACTGTTTATGTTGTTGGTACTGTAAGTCTATGTCAAATAATTCGAGGTTAGCAGGATAGGTTTTGCGTCAGTCTGTGTCAAAATTGACGCAAAACCTAACCTGCTAACCTCGAATTTGACATGACTTACATTAAAAAAGTCCATAAGAGGCGGCTGTGGAAATTCAATCATATGAACAATATGTTGGTGGTACAGCCACTGTATAGAAACTGTCTGGCCATATGAAATGTCACTGATGACATAAGAAACAAAATGGCCGCCTGCAGTGGAGGGTCAAAATCAGTGGCGGTATTGGGAATTACTAATATTTTAATTAAATAACTAAATCCTAAGTAGAAGTTAGTAACTGTATTAAGCAAATTGTATGATTTTTAGATATTTCTCTTCATTTAATTTCCGAATTACCCTTTTGAATTAGCAGTTTTTTGTGACCTTTATTACATTGTTCTAGCTTCTCCTTCAAATTTATAACTTCTTGTTCTAGCAGTAAACGAGAATCTACCTCAGTCGGAATGCATTCGCCTGATTTTTTTTTATTGATGATGATGATGGCACGTGTATATCAAAAATTATATAATTTTCTGTGTAGGCAGATGCATTTTCAGTGTTTCCAGGCTCTAATGTGGACAGTGTGAAAGAAAATAACGGCACAGCATTACTTTTAAGTTTGCTTTTGCGTCAACACGTAGTTTCTCCCGCATGGAATCTTTAAAATGCCGTTCACATATTTGTGCCAATTTTCCCGATTCACCTGCTTGGCCCACAAGTCCCGCCTATTTTTGTTTCTCGGAAAGTGTTTCATTTTAATTCCATCTTCTGTGTTATTGTTGCATCCAAATGCACAACAAAACCCCATATCTAAAACTCCAACTTTGATAAAATCAATTTTAGGGCTGACTTATTAGCTTACCGATAACAAAATGTATTGTACTTCCAGCAGTTTTCAAATATATTCACAGATATACAAATTTTAGCCAGGTCTGGTTCGTTATTGTCAAATTAACATATGTAAACGTCAACTTGATGTCTTCAAAATTTAATTGTCAAGATGACGTAAGACACAAAATGGTGCCAACCAATAGAAATCGTGACCATATATGGCCAAACTGTTGTATATGAAGCAACACTATAGTTGGTGGCACTGTAAGTCTATGTCAAATTCGAGGTTAGCAGGTTAGGTTTTGCATCAGTCTGTGTCAAAACTGATGTCTTGAAGACGTTTTTCAACTTTGGCAGACATCAATCTGATGAGCAGGTACTTGTCGATATGAAAATATTTCAGCATAGGCCCCCCACCCCACCCCTACAGAACGCAGAGCATTCTTATCACAAAACCCATAAATGAATACCACATCAGCCAGTTCTTCGTTAGTCTAGCTTAGATTGATGTTAAAAATGAATGAAGGAGTGAATATTTTCTCAACACTAAGAAATTCAGTAGTTGTATTAAAAAAATAGTGACAAATACTGTTGTAGTAAAACTTTAACTTGCTACGGGTAATCTCAGTTACCATACGTATAACAACTGCTTGTTAATTAGATAAACAAATGTCATGTCCTTTGTATGTATTATGAACTGTTCTTGTTCCCAGAAGCATTAAACCATTTCACCAATTAATTATATTTTCGTGATCCTCAATATTGTAGCAGAGCGTGGTTGGTGAATGCAGTAGTAAATGCTGGTGATTTTCGGTTGAGCTTTCGTCGTGGATTGTTGTTTTGCACTTAGGTTTTAAGTGGATTAAAACGATGGAATTTCATGCCGTGGAAAAGCTCCGTGGTGCCGAAAACTGGTGCATATGGACATTCGCAGTAAGAAGCTTGCTGCATGGTATTGAAGGTGCTTATGAAGTATGTATCGGTGACATAAAGAAACCGGCAGGTTTGGCCGGTGTCAAGTCAACAGAAGACTGAAGTGCATACGAGACAAATCTAAAACTATGGGACAAGGCAGACCGGGCGGCCAGTCAAGTCATTGTAAGGACATTGGAGGCTAAAGTAATGGCATTGCTTGTTACTTGTGAATCTGCCAGAGACATGTGGGTCGAATTACATTCTGTTTTCGAGCAACAAACTAAACAGGCTGCTCATACTGTACAGTCAGAATTTTTCGGATTTAGTATGAATGCTACCGACGACATGGTGACGCATATAGCCAAGTTTGAAGGGCTAGTTTTACGCATGCAGCAGCTCAATGTTCAACCGGACGAGTCGTCGCTGATGATAAAACTTCTCGATACATTGCCAGATGAACATGAAAGCCTTCGACAAGCCTGGTGAGCTAGATCGGAGACCCAACAAACTCTGGAAAATTTAGTTCAAGTTTTGACGTCTGATGAGAAACGTCGCCAACAACGTACTATAAAACAGGATGAACTTGTCGCACTGACGGCTGCCAAAAATAGAAATAAAGGAAAAGACATGACGACCCGTGGTATGTTCAACAACAGTTGTAGAGATCAGTCAAAGAAGTTTGAGAAGAGGAAAGACAAGTCAAATTTCAAATGTTACCATTGTGGTGGCTACGGCCACGTACGAAGAAACTGTTACAGCTTTAAACATAAAAGTACATTGAACAACGGTGGTGGCGGAAGAGATGGTGGTGATCAGGCATTTGTAACTGAAGCGGTGAATGCTGAACTGACCAACGATGCCTGGATTGTTGACTCAGGTGCGACTGACCATATGACTCATCGTCGTGACTGGTTTTCAACAACCAAGAGTTTCCGGTACCGATTAAAATAAAAATTGGTGATCAGTCTACGATGGACGCCTTGGGTCGAGGAACTATTAATTTTGAAGCGGCAATTGACGGAAAATGGCACAACTGTCACATGGAACGCGCCTTGTATGTTCCCAGAGTAAGGCGAAACTTGTTTTCAGAAGTTTCTGCACTTGTTAAAGGTATGGTTTGTCGTTCATCCAAGAGCGGGTGTAAATTTATGAGAAATGGACTTGTTAAGGCATGCGGCATACGCGTTGGAAAAATGTTTAAAATGGACATTCGTGTAAAACAACCGGAACTTTCGCACATGAGTGAAGCAAATGTTTCGTCACATAAAGACAGTTTGCAAATTTGGCATGAGCGCTTAGGGCACCAAAATAAGCATCAAAATAGTTTTAAGTCACGTAAACAGCGAGAGACGAAATCGGGATTAGTTATCCATGCAGATTTGTGTGGTCCCATGGAGTGTTCTTCGCTGGGTGGAGCGAAATATTTTGTATGTTTCACTTGTGACTTTTCCAGATACCGTATGGTTTATTTTCTGAAAGAAAAATCTGAGACGGCTGATAAGGTAGCTGAAATGCTGAAAATCGTCGAAACTAATTGCGGACGGTCGGTAAAAATTTTGCAGTGCGATGGTGGTCGTGAATTCGATAATGGTGAAGTCCGAAAACTTTTAAAATTAACTGGTACACAGTTGGTTATTACAAATCCGTACACACCTCAACAAAATGGCTGTGCCGAACGTACAAATCGAACCGTAGTTGAACTTGCGCAAACTATGATTCTGGCCAAAAATTTACCAAAATATTTGTGGGCCGAAGCAGTTAATACTGCTGTTTACATTTTAAATCAAACAGGATCGAGTTGTGTAGACGGAAAGACGCCGTATGAACTTTTCACTGAAAAGACTGCGCATTTAAATACATTTCATGTCTTTGGTAATGACTGTTACGTGCATGTACCAAATGAACGACGGAAGAAGTGGGATGCAAAGGGAAAGCTTGGTGTATTTGTGGGCTACTCAGATGGTATGGATGGTTTTCGTATCTGGATAAAATCAGAAAATCGGGTGGTAAGAAGTAAAAGTGTTGTTTTTACACCCGATGCTCCAGGAAAAACACTGGAATTATTTCCAACAGAAATAAACGACGACAATCATTCAGAAGAGGTAGAAGATGAACCTGAGCCTGACAGCTCTGTTGAAGCTAAACCTGTCCCAGGTTTGACCGATGTAACTGAAATACTCGACAAGTCCAGAACGTTGCGAGATCGAGCAGCTATACAACCCCCAAATCGTTTAATTGAAACAATGTTGGCTGAAGTGGACGAACCAAAAAGTTATGCTGAAGAAATTGAGTCGGCGGAGCAAGTTCATTGGAATGCGGCCATGACAGAGGAAATGGAGGCGTTGGAGTAAAATTCAACCTGGACCTTGGTCGAATTACCGGTGGGTCGCAGAGCTATTTCTAATCGCTGGGTGTACCGCATCAAAAGGACTGCTGACGGTGAAGTAGATCGGTATAAAGCCCGACTTGTTGTCCGGGGTTTTAGTCAACGTGAGGGGATTGATTACATCGAAACGTTCAGTCCTGTAGCTCGTTTCTATACTGTACGAACAGTTCTGACCATTACAGCTAATGAAAGTCTACAGTTAGCGCAATTCGATGTCAAGACAGCCTTTCTCAATAGCATTATCGATAAAGAAATATATATGGAACAAACCGAGGATTTCACGACGAAACCAATCGTGTCTGTAAACTTCACAAGAGCCTGTATGGATTGAAGCTGTCACAAAGATGTTGGAAGAAACGCTTCAAGGAAGTGTTGTTCACTTTTGGACTTCGTAAAAGTGCAGCGGACCCGTTTTTATTTTACCAAACTTCTAATCATAATAACTTAATAGCAGCATTGTCCGTGAAGAACACTGTTTTAAGGATGTATCCTAGAAAAATTGTTGTGCTGGAAGATCGTAGCGATGCTGACTATGCTAGTAACCCAATCATTCTGTGTTCCAAGAGTGGAATGATCTTCAAGTTCAGAGGTGGTGGAGCCATTACCTGGATAAGCAGACGACAACAGTGTGTCTCATGTAATGACTAGTGAGGCAGCAAAAGATGCCATCTGGTTGGATCGGCTCTTTTAAGAAATTGCGCTTTTGGACAGTATGCCAGTGATATTTGCGAACAACGCCAGTGCTATAAAGTTAGCTAGAAATTCTGAGTTTCACAAGCGGTCTAAGCACATTGATATCTGTTTTCATCTTGTGCGCCAAAAGGTTCAAGGAAGCAAATTGATGATTAACCATGTGTCGAGCGCTGATCAGGTTGCTATTTTTACTTTTTAAATTCTTTCAAATAAACATGTTTAGCCAGGTTCGGTAGCTCAATGGTTAAGCATTCTGACTGCTGATCTGTCACGAGTTTGATCCCCAGTCCCGGTGGGGTTTTAAAAATTTAAAATGTGGATGAAAGCCTGTTCAGAAACGATGTAAAACCATGGGTCCCATGTTACTTCGATGTGTAGCATGTAAAAGATCCTTTGCAAGTGTTAGAACCCCTTAGTCTCGACAAAATTCTAAGTAAGACCCTGACCATATGACTAGAGCAGTCGGTGTCTAAGGTATAGTTTGACCATCCAAATCTCGTTTTTTATTTTTAAGGTTATAATGCCAAATTTGTTTATTTTTATGCACTCTTCGTGAAAATGAATATAAAGCATCACACAACACTACGTTAATTATCAGGTACGTATTGGTTCAAAAATGCAAAAGTTACATCTTAACCACATCTTCAAATTAAACACCAAAATATTCAGTTCTCAGTTAAATTGAAAACGGAAAACACAAACGGGAAACAGAAATACACACATTACAAGAACGCTTTAGCAGAAGGGTATTGCAGTGGTTAATAATGTCGATGTTCTTTCAACGTCACTTATTGCATTTATTAACCAGTGCGTACCTGATAATTATCGTAGGGTTGTGCGATGCTCTAAATACATTTCCACCAAAAGTGCATAGAAATAAACAAATTTGACATTATAACCTTAAAAATAAAAAAACGAGATCTGGATGGTCAAACTATAATAAGTACTTGTTCATAACAATTAAATAAACACACATCTGTTTAATAACATGTCTTGGTTACTGTAGCAACAATCAAGGCTATGATCAGTCGAGTAGGCATTGAATCGAATGCAAAGACTTTGGGTGTTATTTTTTTCTAGCTAAACCGTAAGACATCAAAAGTTTACAAGATACAATAATGTTCTGGTTTTATTAGTGCTTCAATAATGTTCAATTTCAAGATTTTGCAAGCAGGAAAACATTATGAACACATGTTATTCCCATTTCCCAAATTATATTACAATTTTAGTATTTTTTAACATTCTCTGCATCAACTAAAGCCTATATGCTCAATTCCAACTTTTTATCTCAACAGAATCTATACGAACAAGATTTTCTACATAACACTGACGTACTTATTTCAGGTGGTTTCTCAGTGCCAATTGTGTCTATATTCAATAAGTCAATCAGAACATATGACCTACTTATAGACTTGGCAGAGCAATTAGACTGCCAAAAATGCAGAATATAGAAATAGTAATAATTTTTCATTTCATTTCATTTCATTTATTTATTTCCATGTTATTCAATATTAGGCTAAAATTTGCCTTAATTTGAAATTGGTAATTGTGAAAATGTCCTTCCTTTTGCAGTGTTGATATGTAGTTGACATTTTGACTGAATGAAGCGGCAGTTCCTCCTTGTATTGTTCATTTGAGTTCTATTCAAATAGGCAACTTAGCGACGATCACTAGCACTATCTAAAAACATAGTTAACTTCTGAACCACCAGAAATTATTGGATAACTTATCATTAGTAATAGAACAAGGGGGAGACATACCTACCGATAATTTTGCACATGCCAACAGTCGAGTGTTGGTTGCACTGACGGGACAGTTTTCTAAGAGCAACCAGCACGATGACATTTGGCACATCTGTAAGTATATCGTTCACATTTATATTTTGAAAATTATTACACAAAACCAGTACACTTATTATTATTAAAAATTGATTAAATAATGCCGAAAAATTGGAAGTTGCTTATTTTTTGCATTTCCATTTGTAATTATGACGCCACATACAGGGTTGATAAACATCCCTAGGGCGCTTATCGCTTGACAAGTAACCCAGGTAATCAGTTCAGGGTTGCTCGATTTACAAAAAATTGGTGGTTCCCATTGGATGATATCAATTACGTGACAGTTGAGTGTAATAATCTACTTCAGTATCATTCCTCCACTAAAAAATGTTATACAAATTAATGTTTGAACAATAGGTACCTACACTTACTTAATTTATCAAGAGTGGTGGCCGGTGTAAATGAAAATATATCTTGAAAATAGATTTTAAAACAAACTTGCTTATGGGATTTTTTTGGAAAATATTAAAATTCTTGCGTAAAATGTAATATTTAAAGCGAAAAAATTTGTGCTATGCAAGTTTAAAAACCACTGGACTCCCAAGTATATTCATACAGTTTCCCTCTTTTTCCAACAAAACCACTTTTGGGTGAAGTTTTACGTGCACTTAGGCATCACGTTGCGCCTATTGTGGTGCCTCCAGCTCATGTGTTTGTATATCTGTTAACGTGTAACACGAATTTATTTTTAAAACTGTAAATGTATAAAACTACAACCTAATTTTTTTTAGGTGCGGAGAAGATGTACTTCATGTCGACGCCTCGTCCGCATAGAATAGTAATAGTAATTTCCAAAACTTTATTCACCAATGCTAACATATTTCAATACTGTATTATTAATAACACATTTGAGTAAGCTATATAGCTTTAATGTACCTGATGAGATAATAAATATTTTTGTTTATAGCAGCTTCTTATGCTTGCATCTTGAAATTTACATGAACTGCTCTTTAACCCATTTGTCTTGTTTTATCAACAGAATTTAATCGTATTCATTATTTACAACTTACATATCATCACAACTATAACTTATACACCTACAATGGTATTCTCGACAAATACAATAAAATGCGGATATTTCTACTACAATTATATACATTTAAGTTGTCTTGAGTTTTCCGTACACATATCTACATAGCAATAATTCACTAGTAGCTATTATAATCAACTAAACTTATTTTAGAATTTTAAAATACCAGTATTTACACAAAATCAACAAATTCAATAATCTAAAACTTCTGAAATCATATTGATTTCTGACTCTAAAGCATTGTGGTGGAATGTTTAAACTCTCAAAGAGGAACGGCTGTTGACCCAAAACTGATGACCAGAGAAAGCCAGAGTTATGATATATAAACATGCAGCGATCCAACAGTTGTAAGCATTCTGGAAAAAAAGACGTTAGTTAAATATTTTTCTATAAGCAGCAACCCTCTAAAAACTTTATTTTTGCTTGCTCTTATAGTTGCTCTGCATTACTGTTTGTGGTAATCCTGAAGTTTACAACCCTCACTTTGAACTACTGCTCCTAGAACCAGTAATATAGGTGGGATGCGCAAACAGGCGGTGCAGACAGAAAGGCCTCTAATTTTGAAATTTGACGATATTTTTTATACAAAGGTACAGATTTAGGTGAGCTGCAGTTTAAGAATTGTGTGTACTCAATACACTCTTATATATTACCGCCTCTCGGAGCAGTAGTTCAAAACGAGGACGGTAAACTGCAGGATTACCATGTTTGCATACGAACATTCGATTTTTGGTTACTTATATGAAAAGCAACGGTATTGCAGTGGATTTAATTTAAACCAGCCAATGGTACTTCAATATAATGAAGTAACTCACCTGCATGTATCCTTTATCGGCATCTATGTAAAACTTATCTATGGACTCTATATGTGCTTCTTCCATGCCGGGAAGGTCTTCAGCTAAGGCCACCGAATGTACGTAATAGAATATACCCATAAATGACTGTAAAAAATAGATTCTAATGATTACAGAAAATAAAAGGGCAAGTGCAACCTTTTGCAGACACTAATATGTTTTAAAATGTATTGTATCTTACCAACTGTATTATACCCCAAACGCTTAATATTAGTCCGCAAAGGGATAATTTTGGACCACATATAGCCATTGTGTATTATTTTTATTTAGCAAATTTTGTCCACTTTAAACACCACCGAACTACACCTTTATAATCATGTGATGTTCGACCAATCTAGGTTTTCAGCTTATCTGCGATAATGCAATAGGGAAATTTCGTTTTTCACTAGTAAGTTGGCGACAAATTGTTCATTGCTGCCATTGCCAGTGGCGTAGACTAAGGTTTTTACTTCAAAGCGACACAATTTAAGTAGAGCGATTTTTTAGGGATTCAAGGATTATAAACTTTGAAAAAGCTTCTCGTTGTCTACACTAAATATGGCATTTTACAAGGACGGTCTTAAATGTAATTTTATTGTTTAGCAGCTGCTGCTGTCACTTGATAATAACGTGTTAGTTTCACGGCCTGCTGAATTGTGAGACAGACATCTGTCACTTTATTGGTTGTCTCACGGCCTGCTGAATTGTGTGACAAATGTTACGTGACGTTTGTCAAACAATTCAGCAGGTCGTGGGTTGTCTAAAATTGTACGGAAAACATGACAATTCCATGAGTTGGTAAAGGTTCGAATACTATTTGCCATAAGAGTAACCCCAAGGCGGTCTATATTGTTCCAGGCCATGACACTGGCTCTGTTGCCAGATTGTGTGGTAGGCCATTCCAAGATACACTAAGTTTTGTTTGTTTGAAAAATATTTGACATCCAAAACTTTTTTAACAAGGCAGTTCATTTAAGTTCCAAAAATGCCTTTGAAGTGTTACGTACCAGGCTGCAAGTCAACTTACGCTTCATCAGTTGCTCCATATGTTAGCGTGTTCAAGTTTCCATCTAATAGAATGGTGGCACAAAGATGGAAAGACATTTTGCATTTAGAACACTGGCGGATTGGAAAGGCTAGTGTTGTGTGTGAAAAACACTTTAAAAGAGCAGATATAACGGGTAATAAGATGAAGAGACTTGTTCTGACTAGCTTCCAGGCAAGTTATTCTGAAGAAATTACTGTTTTATATAAAGTACAAATTAGTAACCCTTTACTTGCAATGGAAAATGAGGTACAGTCGTGTTCATTAAAGTGTTGTACAGCATTTGTGCTTTGTGCGTATAAATTAATTACACAAAGTTGAAAAAGGTGTTGTATACACATATACTTTGAAAATGTACATCTTGGTCTACGTATTTAATGATAAAGTGTGAGCCTGTGTTCAGTAATAACTGAACCATCAATAAACTTACAACTGTTGCTGTACAACAGATTTTTGAACACGATTGTACCTACCCATTAGGAATTGCGGTGAAGTGACGCATTGGGATGTAAATAGCAGTGATTTTATAGATTTTTTTTCAACTGGCATGCATCACAATGACAGGGATAGTGCACTGACAGATTGCTCATTTAGTGACTAAAACTAATAATTTTTTGTTAAATGTTGGTGCAGCCATGTTGCCAGATTGTGGTAGGCCACTCCAAAGGTCACTTTATAGGCCCAGTGTCATGGCCTGGAACAATATAGACCGCGTTGGTAACCCGTGATGTAAAGCCGTGGGTCCCATGTTACTACGATGTGTAGCATGTAAAAGATCCCTTGCTAGGGTTGGAACTCCTTAGTGTCGGCAAAATTCTAAGTAGGACTTTGACCATATGACCAAAGCAGTCGGTGTCTAAGGTACTTGGTACTCTGCATGCCTAGATCTTGTCCATAACAAACAAACAAACAAACAACCCAAATGGAAAATGCACGGCCTGCTGAATTGTGTGACAAACATCACTTTATACTGCCTGGGCATTTTTTTTTGAAATTCATTGTTTTGATTTCTGAAAAAATGGCTGTTTTGGCACTACGTACATACCCACGATGACATTTAAATGACAGAGGCTGTCAAGACTAATGCGTGTTTTAAAAATTATTCTTCAAATGCAGTATCAGTAGAATAAGGACCTATTGTTTTGAATTTAATGTAAATATGAATGGTGTAATCTATTTACAGTGCCGTGTACGTATACCTTAAAGATTTATAGTTTCAAAATTATTCTTGAGAGATATTTTGAGCTCCAAGATTTCGTAGTTGAAGGCAAAGTAATATTTTCAGGCAGGTATTTTTTGAATACCGCACACATTCTCTCTAAAATACAATGTGATATGCAGATAATTGTATTATTCTTATAAATTGGGAAGATGTTACTAGGTGGCAATAGTAATGAAGTACCTACATAGATAATATAATAATATACTGTCGTATATAGAACCCAAACTTCAACCATTTTTTTGAAAAATAAAACAAGGACGCCCTCTGCATTTTTGGGGCTAAGTATTTTTCAGGTATTTCCAGGGTGTTTCCTAGATACTTTAATATAGGCTATTTTTTTATAAGTAAAACACCAGTCAATATTTAAATTGATTTATTTTTACAACGAGAAATATACATTTTCTTTGCCTTGTTAAATAGTTCACAATTATATTTGCTACGTCTGCCGTCTTTACCTTTTATAATATTATTTAGTCCTCTAATGAATTTGAAAATAGCTAAATCTACTACCTTGCAAACTATTGTATCTGTTAAACTCTCTTTATGGCTGCAAGAAAATGGAAAATGTACTTGAATTTTTACAAAACGTATAATAAATTGTCGGTTTCCTCTTGTACCATGCATATGGTTTAATAACATTTTTTTAATTTTATATGTCTTATTTATACAATTTATAAACACTAAGGTACAGTACTTTAATCGGTGTGGTATTTTCCCTCCAAATTCTTTTCCGTATGTCAAAGCGTCTACATTACTATTATTTAAATGATTTCGATAAATTTGTGATTTGCAAACAGAACAGAGGTTTTTAAATTTTTTTGCTGCCCATCCAGATATGTATGAAATCACATTTACATATAAATTTTTTCGAAAATAAATTTCTTTTAAAGATGAAACTTGTTTAATTACATTGAAATTAATAATCTCTGTTTGGTTGTTATTGAAACTTTGATTATTTGGAAGGGGATGATCTAACAAAGATTTTAAAGAACAGACATTTGTTAAATTGGTTCTCTCACAGTTTCCACCTCTAGGAGAAGTTACAATTTCTTGAACAAGAAGTGTTTTATACGACTCTGAAAATTGCTGACATGTGGGATTTACATTCCGTCCCCGTTGTTTCCTAATTTTACCAAAATAGTTTTCAAGAGAATCCTGATTAAACGCGCGGGGTAAGAAAAATTTAAATCCATCACTTTGTAATTTTTCATGTATGTCGATGCAACCTTCAAGCGTCACAATGAAATTTTTTAAAGAAGGAGGTTTACTTTTCTCAAATGACATGGATTTTAGAGCTTCAATAGATTCTTTCCAAAAATTTACATGTGGTGATTTCTGAGTAACTCCTCCTCTTAAAGGTTTACCAATGTGTGGTCTTAACGTTCCTCCGTTAAGACTGTCAAAGAGTTTGTCAAAAAACATTATAATTTGTGCTGTTTCTAGAGCCCTCTCATTTAAATTAAAATTTCCATCAGGGGTTCGGTCATCTAAAATTACAGAAACTTTTGTAAGTGTACTTAAAAGCCTGACATAAGTTACTTACGTTTTTTAGCCATTAAGCGCATCGTGGCTGCAACTGTATGACTGAATACTTGCGTACAAAAAGAGACCTTCATTTTATTTATTTTTGCTGGTATAACATGTTGATCTGTTAATTTTGGCATCGCAGCAAACTCACCACTCCATCCATCTATCATATAAGCATTTTCTATGTCTTTCCATTTTGCAGTGCAAGTATGTTCGCCTTTATTCCATATAAAATTTTTAGAAAGACAGTTATTACGAATGCCTTTCAACAGGTGTGGAGGATCATATAATGGTATGATTTCTTCATTGTTTATTATAAATTTTCTTTTAGAGTCAGTTCTTGATTCTCTCACTAAATAGTTAATAGCTGCTTGATTAGCTGAACCTTGATCACAAATTGTTGCAACGATCTTAAGATTACATTCTTGAGTTTTATGTACCGTTAACTTTAAAATTTCTACTAAATCTTTGCTCTTTATTCCAGAATTTGTAAAAATATATCCTATGTTATGTTTCCATTTGGAAAATACTCCCCTCAATTTAAGAACAAGTACATGGTTTGCTATTTCCAGATTTTCCTTATAACCAAAATCTTCAAATTCTATAAATCTATCTGAATGTTTATTATCATACGATATACTTGTCAAGACACATTTCGTCAAAAATCAATACACAGTTTTTAATCTTTTTTGTCATTTTGAAGGCGTTTTCTTTTAAATATTTAAATAGCATATTATTCGCACCAGCATTTATAGGTATTGCGTTTAATAATTTAGTTACCGTTTGACGACTTGGTAAAGCAAACAATTTTCGTAAAAAATTGTAGCCTTTTCCAGAGTGTTTATAAATAGATAAAGCTAAAATCTTTTCATCTGTGCTATATCTTCGTCCGTGTGGTTTAATGTTTCTCTTTCTTAACTGCGATAAACAAAACTGAATTGCTTCTTGGCTTAAAACACTTGACTGAAGATTATATTGGAATTTTTTTGCCATACGTAATAATTTTCGGTTCAGGATTAATTTTTCTTTTGTGACACTAACTCTCCGTTGTAACTTTTTCAATTCTGGGCATAATTTTCTGGCCTTTGCACAAATCTTTGTTCTACTTAGTTTGGCTCTACAACACGAAGTTGAAGCGACCGTTTCAATAATTCTGCTGTTCCCTGATGTATCAGTTTGAATAATACTTGTGTTTGGATTCTCAATGGATTGCGATGCATCTGGAATAAATACAGAATTGACTTTGGAACATTTGGCTTTTTTAAACCTTTGATTTTAGCTAATACTTACCTTCAAAAACAGATTCTTTGGGGTAAGCACTATTATTCAGCCTTCCGTTACTGGTAAAGTCATCTGCAGCAAAATGAATTCCGCCAATTCTGTAATTATTATAAATTCGCGCTTCATTTAAGTTTTCTATGTAAGGATTTTTACAAAAAGATTTCCATCTGTTAAATCTAATCCGATCTTTTAAGGGGTTCGGGAAGCAGTGTCGAGAGGAGGTTTTGTTAAAACATTTAAACACTGTGCAATTATATTTTGACATTTTTTTATTGTCAAAAATTTTTGAAAAACAAGACATGTTCTATAGGAGGTATCCATAGACCAGAGCCAGTAGATATAGAGAGTACCGCCACGTCCGCCATGTTTATTCCTCTGACATATGCGTCACTTTGAGGTTTGTAACACAATTCCGTCAACGTGACGTTTGTTGGCAATCCAAAACGTTACTTAAAATTGGCAAGACTGTAAGTCTACGTCAAATTCGAGGTTAGCAGGTTAGTTTTTGCGTCAGTTTTGACACAAACTGGCGCAAAATATAACCTACTAACCTCGAATTTGACATAGACTTACAGTCTTGCCAATTTCAAGTAAAATTTTAGACATACCTCAATCAGTCATTGCTGGTGGGAACAAAAATGGCGGCGATAGCGGCATTTTCACGGATCAAAGAATGGCGGTACTCTCTATATCTACTGGCTCTGCCATAGACTACAGTCCCTTTATATACAACAGTCTGGCCATATGAAATGTCACTTATGACATAAGACAGAATATGGCCGCCTCCAGTGGCGGGTCAAAAGCAGTGGCGGGGTTGGTGTTGGAAAATAGTTTAATTAAATAAATGCTTAGTATAAGTAAATATATGACTAAATAGTAAAACAAACAATGTCGTATCAATAAGACATTATACATTTTATTTACAGTTAGTTCTCACATAAATAATAATAAATCTACAGAACTTAAAGTGATCCCAAAACTAATAAAACAGTTAGTATACAGTCTAATACGCTTAAAATTACTTTTCATAACTTCCCACTTAATCTATATAGCTTACATTGTCAATTGCCACTTTTCTAATTGATTAAAAGTTGCAATATGCTTTACATCAACAATATGCATTTTATTTATATAAAATGCGTTTACATTTAGATTCTATTCTGACCTTTTATGTTATTCTAATATGCTCGATTAATCTGTTTGATCACAAGCCCCGCTTTTTTATTTCTAGGGAAGCTTTTCATCTTAATACCATGTTCAGACCTATTTTTGCATTAAAATGCGCAAGACTCCATACCTAAAATTTAAACGTCGATAAAATCGGTTTTTGGACGGCTAACGTTATTGGTATTTTCAATAGCTGTAGGCTTCGAAGCAGACGATGAGAAAGTAAATAATGTTAGAACAGCATTATCCTTCAGCCTTTTTTGCCACCAACTCGTGCTTTTTCACACATACAATCTGCAAAATGCTTTTCACAAATTCGTCAATTTTCTCTATTAATTTTTTTGTCCATAAGTTTCGTCTGTCCCTATTCCTAAGTTTCCGTTAGCACACATTTTTCAGATTTGCTCTTGCATCCGACTGCACAGCAATACCTCATATCTGAAGAAAATTTTGAAATTGATAAATTTCTTTAAACCTTGTCAGCTTACCGTTAATAAATTATAGTTCTAGTTGTTTCTACAAATTATGATCAGTTTTTAACTCTGTACTTGCATTTTGAACGATTTTCGTTGATGAATGTCAACTTATTTTATTTGAATAAATGTGACTTTGACATTTTTGAAATTTAAATCTTATTGTCAAAATGACGCAAGACATAAAATGGCGGCACCAATGGGAATCGTGACCATATATGGCCAGACTGTTAACGTTAGTGTATATAAACGTTAGTGTATATAAAGCGACTGTACCATAGACTAGTGTACCTGTATAATACTTTAGTAAGAGTAGAGCAAACAGCGAAAAATGTTGGATCATTTTTTCATGGCTACCAAGATTTAATGATATATTGAAAAACAATGTTGGTAAAACTGACACACGAGTTGCTAGTATCATCAAATTCAAGATTAGCAGGTTAGGTTTTACGTCAATCTGTGTCAAAACTGACGCAAACCCTAACCTGATAACCTCGAATTGGTAGAAACTGACAACTCGTGTATCAGTTTTACCAACCTTGTTTTTCAATATATCATTAAATCTTGGTAGCCATGAAAAAATGATCCAACATTTTTCGCTGTTTGCTCTACTCTTACTAAAGTATTATACAGGTACACTACCATAGACTACAGTCCCTTTATATGCAACAGTCTGGCCATATGAAATGTCACTTATGACATAAGACAGAATATGGCCGCCTCCAGTGGCGGGTCAAAAGCAGTGGCGGGGTTGGTGTTGGAAAATAGTTTAATTAAATAAATGCTTAGTATAAGTAAATATATGACTAAATAGTAAAACAAACAATGTCGTATTAATGAGATATTATAAATTTTATTTACAGTTAGTGCTCACATAAATAATAATAAATCTACAGAACTTAAAGTGATCCCAAAACTAATAAAACAGTGACCAGTCTAATACGCTTAAAATTACTTTTCATAACTTTCCACTTAATTTATATAGCCTACATTGTGCATTGCCACAGAATTACAACTGTATTTGCTTTGTTGTGTATTTTGCTTTTTCCTTTTCGTTTCAGCTATTCTTAAACGAACACCGATAACTTTGCGTTTGGATATAATAAACTTTTCTAGTTGATTAAAAGTTGCAATATGTTTTACATCGACAATATGCATTTTATTTATATGAAATGCTTTTACATTTAGATTCTATTCTGACCTTTTATGTTATTCTAATATGCTCGTTTAACCTGTTTGACCACAAGCCCCGCTTTTTTATTTCTAGGGAAGCTTTTCACCTTAATACCATGTTCAGACCTATTTTTGCATTCAAATGCACTAGACTCCATACCTAAAATTTAAACGTCGATAAAATCAGTTTTTGGACAGCTAATGTTATTGGTATTTTCAATGGCTGTAGGCTCCGAAGCAGACGATGAGAAAGTAAATAATGTTAGAACAGCATTATCCTTAAGTCTTTTGCCACCAACTCGTGCTTTTTCACACATACAATCTGAAAAATGCTTTTCACAAATTCTTGAATTTCCATTTGGGTACCAATTTTGTCTATACATTTTTTTGTCCATAAGTTTCGTCTGTCCCTATTCCTAAGGAAAGTTTCCGTTAGCACACATTTTTCAGATTTGCTTTTGCACCCGACTCCACAGCAATACCTCATATCTGAAGAAAATGTTTGAAATTGATAAATTTCTTTAAACCTTGTCAGCTTACCTTTAATAAATTATAGTTCTAGTTATTTCTAAAAATTATGATCAGTTTTTAACTATGTACTGGCATTTTGAACGATTTTTGTTGATTGAATGTCAACTTATTTTATTTGAATAAGTGTGACTTTGACAGTTATGAAATTTAAATATTATTGTCAATATGACGCAAGACATAAAATGGCGGCACCAATGGGAATCGTGACTATATATGGCCAGACTGTTAACGTTAGTGTATATAAAGCGACTGTACCATAGACTAAGGTCACTAAATCACGTTAGCTACGCTAATACAGGTAGGGAAACTCGGCGTTATTTATGTCAAACCAAACTCGTTTTTGTCAGTGGCGTACTCAATCAGTTTATAGGTTATAACAGAAATAAATTGAAGTTTGTGTACCTAACATAAACGCAATAGATAAATATTACATAAAGAACTATTTGTAGACGTTTTCCACATTAAAAAAATTAATTATCACAAATATAAAGCTTTAGCGAATATTTTGTACAGCTCGCTGCATTCCAATACTTCGGTACCTTACATACACGTAAATGATGCATGTCATCTAGTGGTCTATTTATTTCTTTCAACCACTTCTGCCATTTTATGCTATTTCCTGGTCCTTAATTTGCAATAAGTTATTCATTAAAAAGTATTGTTAAATATTGCAGTTTAAATTACCTTCAGGGATTTGAAACAGCGTATACCCTTTTATGCTGTTGCTCAAGCAACCTTTAACGCAGCAAATGAAAACCATAATGCTATTAAATATAAATACGTTTTGACAAAATTCGTCAGGAGAACTAGGGAATCCGAGATTACAATCATCTCTTCAGGTCATAATTAAGGTAAACGATCTGTAATCGTGAAAAATTACCTTTGATATTTTTCCAGATCTTCAAGTTTCAGGGCCAGTAGACGAAATACATTTTAAATTGCGATTAAAAACTTACAACCTAGAGAAAGGATTATGGCATCGCAATCGAAGAATATATTAATAATAAGAAAAAATATTTATGCCCTTACTAGTAGCGCCTATGGTAAATTTGACATTGACAAACTCGTTTTTCGAACCTGTCAAATGGTGTTTCCCTACCTGTGTTAGCGTAGCTAACGTGATTTAGTGACCTTACCATAGACACATCACAAGCGACATCTTTACATTTGGAGCTAAGCTCTTAAAACAAATAAATTTCAAATACAGCGACTTTGCGTTCTATTATATTATTATATTATCTATGAGTACCTATTTTGTTCTGTATGCTCTTATAAGGTTGTAGTTTATGTGTAATTCACTGTTGAAAGATTTTCAAAATTAAAATGTAAAAGTTCTTTGTTTTATTAGACACCCATCTGTAAATGTAGTAATTAAAAGTGCAGGCACTGCAGTGTGATTAATAGTCTTCGCCCAGACATTACTCGCAAACAACTTTCTTCAAAATACAAACTACAAATAATTTCTTTCTTGTGGTTTTCACTGTTTATATGTATTTAAATAAAAATAGAAATAGTAAGCACGTACTTACGTGGTTGGAAGGATCAGTACCATAATTTCAATTTAGCTTTCAAACCATTCCCTACGTAAAACTTGATCTGAGGAAAATTCATGACAAGATCTTCTCCAATCTGTATATGAAATATGATTGTGGATAATGTTTACCAACACAGTTTTCTTTCATATGTTCGTGCAATGTGCAAGCAATACATTTTCGTCCTTGATCGGTTTCCCCTTTATATTTTGGACACTTATACTTAACTGGTACAGGAATTTTTTTCACTCCCCTTTTTATTATGATTTTAAAAGAAAAGAACTTACTTGTCTGTTATTCGACAATTCTTCTCTACAATTCAGGTCGATACTTTTTTTCTAACAATTCTGGTACCTATTATTCGATGAATAGCTGTTAGCGTGTGACCTCATTTGAACCTGTCAGTCTACCTGTCTGTTTGCCTGTCTATCTGTCTACGTGTCTACCTGTCTGTCTGTCTACCTGTCCACCTGTCTGGAAGTGTAGGAGCTACTAAATAGCCAGGATGTATGCAAGGGGCTGGACTCCGATAATATTCCAACTATGTTTGTTAAAAACTGCTCGATATCATTATCTGAGCCGTTAACTATTATGCGATTTCAACTTGCGCAACATAAATTGGGTTAAGAATGGCAATGAGCTTCAACGTACGACAATAATGCTAATTTATTTGTGGATTGTATATCTGAAAGTGGAATTATACAGTTTAGTTATGTTAAAAATATCAATTCGAGGATTCTCGACCTTGTGTTATCTAACAACGAAGACACAGAGGTTATTCAATGCGAAAGCCCCCTCTTACTGCTGAAGATCAAAACTATCTTCCTTTAGAAATATATTTTAGATATAAGTATACAAAACCGCTTATTTCCGTAATTTCTCCAAAACTAATTATAATGTTATTCATGGTAAATTACTGTCTTACGACTGGAATGTTGAACTGAAATCGCTTAGCACTGAGAACTGTGTAAATAAATTTTATCTAATTATGAAATCTGTTATTTTAAAATATGTACCGATGTTTAATAAGCGATCAGATTATTTTCCTCTTTGGTTTTCAAGCGATCTAATTAAGCTGATGCGGGAAAAAGCTAGAGTCCATCGAAAATATAAAAGCTATAAATCTCCTGTTGAATATAATAGCTTCAGTTTACTTAGTAAAGCAGTGCTTTCGAACCTATATTAAAACAATCGAATCTAAAATCTGTTCTAATACCAAAAAGCTTGGGGTCTTACGTAAAAGAAAAAATAAATCAAATGGTATCCCATCTAGTATGCCATTAAATGGTACTGTTGCTAATAACGGTATAGAAATATCTAATCTATTCTCTAAATTTTTTCAGTTTACTTTCCGAACTCTGATAGAGAACCTGTAAATCTCTACAGCGTAAAACAGATAATATTTCTTTAGGAACCTGCGTATTGCTAAAGTGTAGGGAAGCTGTCCTTCTGTGTGGAAAAGGGCTCCTGTACATAAATCCAACAGCAAAAGCGAAATAAATAACTATCGTCCAATTTCTAAACTAAAGTACTGGAAAACACGTAATATTTACATTCGGTACTATTGTAGAGAGCAGTGTTGCGGATTTCCCAATGTCTCTAAAGCCCCAACACTTTTGTATTATGTTTATGCTCTCCTCGTGTGAGTCGCTGTCTACAATTTCTATATAACAGGCAGAGAGGACGTAGTTTGGCAGTTTGATTTGCATCCCCGGTCAACTTTCTTGTATTTTTGTTGCTCCAGTTAAACACAACACAACAGCTTGTCTGTTAACTTGGTCCACATAGAAGCGATTGTAAATACTGCCTACTGGTACACTTAACACTTAAACAGTCCTCCAGCGGGTCGAACACATTACCTATCTCGTAATTGTATATTGTTGCTTCCAATCTTATAATTCCGTGCTCTCTAGCCAAAGAAGACGTAAATATTTCTTTTAATCGTGCGTAACTAATATAGTTTCCGATTTTCTTATTAACTCCTGGACTTGTAATTTGGCAAATAAATTTGTTATACAGGGTGAATGAGACCACCCGTATCAGTATTTTTTTTAAAGAACGGTGAGTCGTAGAGAGTTGAGATAAAAAAATTTATTATAAAAGTCATACTAAAGAATCGAATGGTGATATTATTATTTCTCGAAAAAGTCAGCATCACGAGTAGTTTTGTCCACAATGTTCAGAACTCCAAAATTTTAAATGGCACCATAAGTCAAAAAACGTATTGTTGAAAAGATCGTTAAAAAAGAAGAAAGTTTTGTAGGAAAAATTATTTTATTACTACCACCCCTTTTAACTAATATTCGATTAAAGTTATTAAATTTGAAATTCGTTGTTAACAAATAAAATTGAAAAGTCGACTTTTAAAATCTAGTTACCGAATTAAACAATGTTACACACACGTTTTAATGTCAATAACATTTTGAACACTTGTAACATTGTTTAATTCGGTAGGTAACTAGATTTTAAAAGCCGACTTTTCAATTTTGATTGTTAACAACGAATTTCAAATTTAATAACTTTAATCGAATATTACTTAAAAGGGGTGGTAGTAATAAAATAATTTTTCCTACAAAACTTTCTTCTTTTTTAACGATCTTTTCAACAATACGTTTTTTGACTTATGGTGCCATTTAAAATTTTGGAGTTCTGAACATTGTGGACAAAACTACTCGTGATGCTGACTTTTTCGAGAAATAATAATATCACCATTCGATTCTTTAGTATGACTTTTATAATAAATTTTTTTATCCCAACTCTCTACGACTCACCGTTCTTTAAAAAAAATACTGATACGGGTGGTCTCATTCACCCTGTATATCTTAATTCAAGTTCATCTATATTAGACAGTCAATCCCAACTGTTTTATCGCTGTCTACAATCACATTACAATTTTCCTGGTACTCTCCTCGGGAGGGCAAACGTTGTGATTAGTCATTAAGTAACCGCGCATATCCATGCAAATGCCAGCAAAGTCTTGTTATATCCAAATCCATAAGGTAGAAGTCATGAACTTGGAGCTGTTTTAATATTCTAGGTTCCCACTTTAACATCCGCCAGCTCTAATTTGTACGGGATAGCAACTGGATTTTCATATTTCCTTGCGATGTTTTCCAACAGGTCTACAGCACTTTTAGTAGACAATGAGAACAGGTCTTGGCATGTTTGAACCCCAGACACTGATAATGGACGTTATTGGCCCTTTCATTAACCACATCCGATACAAATTCTCAGACAATGCCTCCATACATTTATTTTTAGCAACCGTTCGCATTCTCAGACATTGACTTACACCCCAGGGTTCAACAAGTCTGAACAGGTCTTTTCTATAGTCTGCAAATTCTATTGATGTATCTCCTTCAGGCATTCTAATTTTAGTTTTATTTACACTATTACAGTTTCTAATGGGATTGCTTAGTTACAAAATGTGTTTTTTTTTGGATGATGGAAAACCATAACAGTCAGGTTGTGATATCATATTTACCTAATTCGGTGTACAACGATTATATAAAAATTGATAATTATTGTTAAGTTGAATAAGAACAATATGTATTATTAAAAACGGTGTATTTACTTTTTTAACAAATTCGTTTTTTATAAGAAAGCGTAAAAAGGAACCTCTCATCGTTTAGAGCGTGTTGTTTTATTAATTGGTAAATAAAAATTCATTATTTATCGTTCATATAAAATTTACATGTTATTAAAAAATTAAGATTATAACAAGTACTGTTTGCATCTTCAAATTGCAGGAGGTTCAGAAATAAAATTAGTAGCAATCGTCGTGAGCTAAAATATTTGAAAACATTAACTTTGGGAAACAATATTATATCATGAATAAGAAATTATGCTACTACCGTCCCTAATAACTCAGTTAGTAGAGCATTCGTCACATATACACTTGTGCTCATAAAAATGGAATACACTTACTATTGGACTGATTTTTGTAATATTTTAGTTTTGTAATACCGGTTGGTTTGCAACATCGATAAAGTGAAATGGTTTGTTGTATTAAATTACAAGAAAATAGTTAAATAAAAATATCGTATAAAAAAATTATTTAACAATGTGAATAACACGACTTATCAAATCAGTCTAACGGTAAGTGTATTCCATTTTTATGAGCACAAGAGTACATATACATATTATACAGTTTATGAGTTTTGTATGCGTTAGACAGAAATAGACTGATATGCGATTAATATCTAGTATTCGCAGAATCAAGATGTTTTGTTTTAGAAAATTTTGGGATGCTAGATTTTAAGTGATATATGATTATTTTTATCTAACGTATACAATGCCCATAATAGCTCTTTATGCAACAAGTGCTAAAAGTCGACGTTTATGCACGAGACATGAAAATTATGAAACGAAGCCGAAGGCACGCATTGTATACAATATTTTATCTACGACCTTAATTTTACTGTTATTAATCCATAAATATCGATTTAACAAAGGTTTGCATATATGACACTTCTAATTGATGTCATAATAAACAGTAGGCCATGCCGCGCGGGCGAATGTTTGCGAAGCCAGTACTGTCAAGGTCAGTTACGAAATGTAATTATTAATACTCCACATCTGACTGTATTCATTACATAAAGCTTTAATTATTTCAAATACACTTTACCTGTAACGCAAGAAGCAACTAGAATAACTTTACAACTTCACTTCCAGTTCAAAATGGTAGTTTTATAACCTCACTTCACTTTTAGCACATGGGCTAAAAGTAAACAGCTGATTTCTTTAACCACGCTAAACTATAAAGCGTTACTTTTTGTGAAACAAGCTAGCGCTAAAAGGCCTTCTTTTAGTGGTGGTCGTAGATAAACTATATTCTAGCTCATTGGACTGCCTATGTTTACATTATCCGCTACTAATCTGGATGTTTTTAAAGTTTTATATTAAACTTTTATAGTATTGTGCAAGTTTGTGTAATATTATAAGTAACCGATGAGAAATTGTACCTAATTGCCAAGGTCTAAATAGCTCAGTTGGTTAAGAACTGGCCTAATAATTGAAATGTCTTGAGTTTGAATACCATTATTGCTATTTTTTACTAAGAGTATAGTTGTTCTTAAATCTCAACTAGCGAGATTTCGAGTGGCAAGAGAGTCAAAACCTGCTCGGTGTTGGGACTCTTCCATCTATTCACGACTTACAGTAATATCGAACAATGATGCATTTAACATTTGAATATGATTCCTCATTAATTCGAGAAGTGTTAATCGTACTGATGTTAATATACATTTAAGACTTCTCCTATTAAAATAGGAGCGACTGTCTTGCTGATGATTCTATTCGAATCGGCACAAACCTATAAACAGTATAATCGGTTGTAAAAGAGTAGATGCTGTAAGAATAGATTGCATTAAGTTTAAACAAAAGAAGGCAATGTTTTGCAATTTGAAGTTAACCAAACCATGTTGATCTAACAATGTAACTCTTTTTTTGGTCCTAAAAAATAAGAACTTTTTATGTTATTTTAGCTTTTTTCAGATACTTTTGCTCCGAATAACATATAGTATTTTTTTCTTCAAACGTTTTTATAACAAATTATTTACAACTTTGTGAACAAAATTCGAAGAAAATTACTTGATCTCGTCAGCGGCAAATAATATCTGCAGAGCGGCAGATAAAGTTGTCAGCGGCAGATAATATTATCTGCCGCTGACGCGCGGCAGATAATTGCTATTTAAGTAACAAAGAATGTCTAAAGACATATTAACATTTAAGGTAGGCAAGTACAAGCCAAGGCCAAACCGCGGCTTGTTGCCTGCCGAAAATGTTAATAGGCGATACATTCCGAGTTATCTTATTATACTTTTTCCGCTGCTTATCGAAATTTTTCTAAATTTTTTAAAAAGTCGTATGGTTTGTCAACTGTCACCATGATTAATTTTCGTGAGTCGTGTTACCTGTGAGTGTCACATGTCGCATAAACACTTGCAATTATAAACAAAACGTCTAAGTCTGCATCTTGCGTTGCTGACGAGCGGCAGATAAAGTCGTCAGCGGCAAATAATAACTTTATCTGCCGCTCGTGAGCGGCAGATAATATTATCTGCCACATGGCAATAAAGTGACAGTTTAGCATCATCAATCCAGCAGTATAATGCCACATTTTACTGCCATTTGAAGAAAATAGTGTATTATGTTATTAGGAGCAAAAGTTATACTTTATGTGGCGAGGCTGGGCGGGTTATCTGCCGAGGTTGCGAGGCAGATAAGTACAGCCGAGCGACATAGAGATACTTTTACTCCGAATAACATATAGTATTTTTTCTTCAAACGTTTTTATAACAAATTATTTACAACAAGCAAACGGCGCGCTACGCGCACGTGTGGCGCACGTGTGAAATAGGATACGCGAAAGGTCACGCTCCGACCGCTAAGATAAGAAAAACAAAACCTAACAAATATAAACATCTGCGAAGCCGGAACGTGAGATTTGATTTTGTGCCACAGACAGACAGACACACATTAAGGAAAATTATATTATAGTTTTATGAATAAAATTCGAAGAAAATGACTTGATCTCGTCAGCGGCAGATAATATTATCTACCGCTGACGAGCGGCAGATAAAGTGTTTTAGATGCCATGGCAATAAAGTGACCGTTTAGCATCATCGATCCAGCAGTATAATGGCACATTTTACTGCCATTTGAAGAAAAAAATATTTATTGTAATCAACATTAAGCAAATTAACTCAAATCAACATATACAGTGTGTCCCACTTAAGAATGTCGGTGTAACACTCATATCTTTTTTAGTTTCCATACCATTTGAACCATATCTTCCTCAAAAATAGAAAGCATTATGGTCTACTTGTGGTCAGAAACCTATTACATTTGCTACACACGGGAATTTATTCGCACGTAAAAACAAAAATTATAAATACTTCACAGCAGGGTGGTACAGGAATCGTCTAGTCGTGTAGCAAACGTTTGCCAAGCTAGGTCCTGAGCAGGATGGGGTGGGTTGTCCGGAAGCGCCACTGGTTTGAGACGGTCCAAACCAGAAAACCTACAGGTGGCCGTGTAAATTCCTAAACCACTAGCTGTTTCACAAAAAAAAATAATAAAAGACAGCAAAACACCAAGACTCGAAATAACCTAGTTATTTATTTACAGTTTGTACACCTTCAAAATTCTGTGTCATACTTGGAAAAGGCAACACAATTCTGTGATTAAATGGAATAGTTTGTAAATGTAATCTTAGTGGTATGTAATGTACAAGATTTTATATGAATAAAGTCGAAAATGTAACTACGATAATCGCAATTCGTTCGAGTACCCGTGTATCAACTACGATAGTTACTTAAATATAATTAAAACAGCGATACCGGAATGCGGGAGAATAGTAAGTTCTAAATCGCTTGATTAATTAGGTAAATACTCTATCTAGTCGCGAACCTCTTCGAATTGGTACCATTTCGCCTAGGGGAGTGCTAATACACATAAAATGGTGTATTTACGGTGCTCATATTATGTGAAATGTCAAATTAATGCTCCCGGAGACCTCCGCCAATAATGGTTTAAATTTTGAAACACTGACAAGTACTTGAAACTTGAATGCAACCAAAGCAGTACTACCAAACGTAAAGATATTTATTTTATCCTATTATGTTAGTATGACAATAACTCCTTAGCAACAAGTTGCTTTAAGATGCATTTAACAGCACTAGTGTTGTTAAGAAAAATAACATAACGATACTTAATTAGCACTTAATCACATGTTGACAGCACTGAGGTGTATTGTCAGTCTATGTCAAATTCGATGTTAGTAGGTTAGGTTTTGTTTGTTATTTGACACAAACTGACGCAAAACTTAACCTGAAAATCTCAAATTTAACATAACCTGACAGTGCTACCAACAATACATTATTGAGTTCTTCTCTTACTAGTGATACCACCACTCGCTGTTGTAAGTGTCATTAATAACCATTTTTCCTATTTTTTAAAAAGATTAGTATTTTAGGATAAAATAAACCGTGTTACGATATACGTAACGTTATCTGCTTTCTACGTTACTCGAGAATTTTAAAGAACTCGCTCCTAACGTCGCTCGTTTATTCAAACTATTCTCTCGTAATGTAAAAAGCTTGATAACGTTACTTGTATCGTAAATTACTATAAATGCATAGAATGACATTATCCTATTACACAAAAGTAATTGCACGTGATGTACAACGAAGCTATACAATATTTCGCATGTAAAACGGCATGAATTTCGCTAGCATATACCTAGGTAAGTACAATACATAAAGTAAAGATCATAGTGCCATAACGAACGATAGTTTCAGTTCAATAAGCACCAAAAGGTAGATAACACTAGGTGTTGTAGATACCTGGATCGTGCACAGAAGGATCGCTACATCAACAGCTATGGGGGATAGCTATTAAGATGTCCACCAGCTTGAATAACCTCCAAAGAGTCAGGGCTTCATCTAACTTTGCGGGTGAGAAGCGTAGTCGAGTGCAGTCACCATGGGGAGAAGCCTTGCATGCGAACTACCACATGTGCTTAGGGGCTCGGATTGGAACGGAATTGTTGCTCCAGGTGCCCCAGCCAAGTAACACCAATGCCACAGGCACAATAGATCCCGAAAAATCGGAGAACGATACAGCAAACTAGGACGAGGAGGCCTAAATACGAGACGTTATCGAAAAATGTTCTACGGCAACCATAAATTAACATACCAGAGTTGTAATGTGGCCTCGAGTAAGTAAATTGCAGAAATATATATTTATCCCAATACAATCGGATTCATTTTAGCAATATAACACTCATTTCCTATTTCTGGATGGCAGATTCCTCAAAGAAATATGGAAACTATGTAATCCACTTAAGTGAAAATTTCCAAAGATCACATATGCAGCTCCAAAAAGGAAAACTTAAAAAATTGTCGCCGGAAATCGTACTATCAAAACAATTTTCAAAATTGTTACTCAAAATTCCCTAAAAATCAAGGATTTTGCAAAAATGAGTATGCAACCAAAGCTACACCTAACGTATGCAGGTGAATCTAACTATATGAATGCATTTAAGCTAAGAAATTATCCAAACAATCCGTAACTGTATCTAAATGTAAAATTACACGTAACAAACCATTCACCAAAATAAATCATAAAAATCAAAAAATCATCTTAGGTATTTTTACCGGAAAAAGTTATTCAGTATTGCCCAAAAAGCTAAAATCACTCTTTCATAGATTAGGCCTGTACCGGCATCTATCTTAAATCCAAAGCGTAATTAAAATTGAAAAGATTGAAATTTGTTTCCAAACAAAAATATTATTTGAATGGGTCAGAAAATATGATTTAAATTAATTTGCGTTGCATTTGTTTTTTAAATTGTTAAGAAAATGTACTTATAAATAAAATTAAATACAAAATAAATTATTGTTTTGCTTTCTATGACAATTCAATTCAAAATAAAGTGGCCAATCAAATTTCTGTGCAGTGGGTTTTCCTTTTTTTTCTTATTTCAGCAATATTTACGTCAAATGAAAAGCAGCAGAAGAGTATAGTAGCGACAATATTAATGTCAGATAAACGTCAAAATAAACATTCTTATTTCACTTACTTGTCCTCCGAATACAACTCTTGCTCTAAATTTTGCTTCAATATGTGTCATTCATTAATTACTTGTTGCTCTGAATTTTTAAAAATAATCAGGAGCATATTGTACAGTACGATTTGCTGAACGAGCGTTAGCGAGTTCAACAAACACAAGTCTCGTGCTGCGATAATCTCCATTTCCACACTTGGTAGACAACTATTTTATGCAACTTATTAGGACTATTCTCAGAAGTAATACTATAAGTACTTCGATATTATCGGGTTATATGTCGATAACTTGTTGCACAATAATAAAAGAGTGTCAGTTTGACAGGTTAAATAATCCGACCGCGTCAGCGGGAGGATTATTCTGTCAAACTGACACGATTTGTTATTGTGCAGGAAGTTTGAGACGTATAACCTGTTCGAAGTACGCATTGTATTCGATTTGATTATTTTTTGAGTAAATTTTAATATTATGAACAAATAAATATTTTATTGGCAGCTCGATTTGTTTGTATTAACCTAGCTGAAAGTCATCTCCATGAAAACAACATCAAGTTGACAAAAGTTATGTATTGCGTTGCTTAGTGAAGTTACTATAGTATAATCGATTTTGTATAATCGAAATTATACAAGATAACTTAACTAAATTCAGCCTTCTGATTGGTTGAAATCTCTACGAAAAAAATAATCAAATAAATTTCAACATATTTTCTGAATTTTGAATTTTAACAGTTCTGAAGGTTCTGTGCGTTGACAAAATTATTTATTAAATACATTTACATTATTAGCTTGAAGTCTGTAATGATTTTTACTTCCTTTTACAATAAAGGAAGTATTGGATTCACCCTAAAAATTCGAAATTCAGTTTTCTTCACGTTTTAGAGTCCTCTGAACCCAAAAAACGTGTTTTTGCTCATTGGTCTAGCTGTGTGTGAACAGAATATCACAAAAACAAAAAGAGGTACGACGTTGAAACTTCCATGTCCATTCTCAAAGTCGAACATAGGCAATTAACGTTAGTGCATTCACTCATTCTTCACTGAAATAATTCAATTTTCTGTAGATAATTTTAACAGACGTTGACAGAAAATACCTGATTTACGTCAACTAATTACAAATTTTTTGACAAATGCTATCGAACTTGAAAAGCAAGCCATGGCATATTTAAAAATTCCAAAGATTTAAATTAGTATTTTAAAATAAAAATCGCATCTTGAATATTATTATTGGTATCATTTGATGCGTAGTAATTGTATCTTTCCATTGATACCATTATCTTCCCTATAAGTTGAACTGGCGAGCAGGAATCGACAAAAACGTTCAAAACAATGTTAATCGCCTATGTTCGACTTTGAGAACGGACACCCCGTATAAATTTTGTGTACTATCTAGCAAGCTTTTGAAGAAAATTGCATAAATGGAAGTATGGTGTTTACTCTTGTGATTTTTTAGTTTTTTTCGATTTTTTCAAAAACGGCTCTAACGATTTTTTTCAAGCGTTACATTTTATTACATTTTTAATGTGTATGTATTGATGTAAGATAGGTGATTTTCCAGTTGAATACCTCTAAAATGTTTTTTTTATTTATAAACTTCAACTAACTTTCTATTTTGTATGACTTCTGTAGAATTTGCAATTTCTGAAAATTTTTGAGATGCTTAAAAATTAGAAATCAAATTCTTGGCTAATAATTATAATATCACTGTAAAAGAAAGTTGTGTGCGTGTCTCACACTAGATTTTTTTATCCTAGGACTGAATATCACATAAATTAATAAAAGCATTTGAACTTTCATATCTACAAAAATGAACCACAAAGATCTTTTATTTTTTCCTAGTCAGAAAC
This sequence comes from Agriotes lineatus, assembly GCA_940337035.1. Lineage (NCBI taxonomy): Eukaryota > Metazoa > Arthropoda > Insecta > Coleoptera > Elateridae > Agriotes > Agriotes lineatus. Next base: position 124,591 of record CALNHX010003015.1, read on the forward strand.
TGCTCCATAGCGTAACATTAAGTTAATTCGCAATTTTTGCAACACCCGGTGTATTCTTACTTACGAGAATATTTAACCATGCTGTTCCCTTTTTCAACATGGCGAAGGTAAGTCATGACCTTAGTTGCATTACCTCGAAACAAACTTATTTATTATTTTACATCTTAGAAAATTACAAAATGTATTCGTTTATTTTTCACATAATTTAATAAAAAGGCATTTTTCATTTTAATTATAACTTCTGAAGGACAGATCTTCCCGCCGAGAAGAGATAACAAGAAATACTAGGTAATCAAATTGCAATTAATATTATAACATCTAAATTCTAAATCCTATCTGGATGTAATTACATATTGCAATGGAAGTGGTGCGGAACAAGACCGTTTGGCCGTCTGTGAATAATCATAAGTTCATTATCGTTATCAGCTTTGTTCCTTGTTGCTCCTATCGGTGCTGCAAATACGTCGGAGTTGTATGCTCTCTTCAGAATGTAAGAAATAAACAACCACCACCTTTTGAATGACATTGGTAAAATAAGAAAAACCCTAGAATCTAGAGAGTTACTTTTTCAAGCTGAATTAGTCAATGAGTCAATGTTTTACTCATTGGAATTAGTACGGTACAAAATACAAATTATGACATCTCCGAAACTCGAAACTCCGATTATGACATTTATTTAATTCAAAATATAATTTTCAATGCGTTATTAACACTTTTTAAGCGCTAACTTTTATTATTTACCCTGAAATGTGTCCAGAAAAACTAGAAATTCGTTAACGGCAGGTATGAAAACGTCGATTCGCGACCTTACGCAGAAATTCAGACGAACTGACAAATTTGACACTTAACCTTAAAATTACCCACTACAGCGTTGCCGATAGTAATTATCGAGAGGAATATTGGACGTTGATGGTTATTTTTTTAGACAGTTATAGAATGAACGTTTATTAAGAATGTATGTATCAAATTGATAATAAACGCTGACCGTGGTCATCTTCAATACATATCTGCACCCTTCTTAATTACAATTTTTCGAACAAGTGTGTTAATAAAGGTGATTAATAATCGAGAGATTTTAACGCGTGAGCGAGTGGAGCGAGCAAACGCGTTAATGAGCGAGATTATTAATCACCGATTAACATAAGAGTTGGTTACAAGACTTTTCCGTCAATCGTACGTTTATTAAAATCCATCAAAAATATTTTTTTGTATTCGCTCCCCAAACTGGTTACTTTGGAAACTGTCTAGGATCCTCAAAATGGCCATTTAGAGGCCTTGTACTTAAAGTCGTCATGGCAACATTTTAGCGGACTCAAACATTAGTTGCCATGACGACTTTAAGTACAAGGCCTCTAAATGGCCATTTTGAGGATCCTAGACAGTTTCCAAAGTAACCAGTTTGGGGAGCGAAAAATACATTTTTGCGCGGCCTCCTAATATAATGCCGCGTTAATGGTAATTGAAACTTCATATTATAATGTTTGGAGAGCTAATACAAAAAAACGTTGTATGCAACACGTCCTCAAATGGCTTTAGAGGACTCATCTTCATATTACGGACTCGGCTGCGCTTCGCTCCGCCTCGTCCGGAAACATTACGACTCGTCCCCTAAAGCCTTGCTTTGAGGACTAGTTACATAAAGTACTATATTAGTTTTGACATTTCAGATACATTTGACGTTTAGTACGTATGGTTGCCGATGCCGGAGCAATTTTGCGGCAATGAAAATACTTGGCGGATTGAAATCCACCTCTGTTGCCGAAGGATACATTGAGAACTCGATAGGTATAAAATACAAACTGCCACAAAGATATTGAGCGAAGCGTTTTCTAATGTAAATATTTATATTAATAAATCCACGGAATAATGTAACCTTTAGTTTTGACATTTCAGATACATTTGACGTTTAGTACGTATGGTTGCCTATATAAAATCATTGCGAAAACGGGTCTATTAATGCATACTTTTTTAGACGAAATCATGCATTAATGAGTCGATATATAAACGATTGACGGAAAATAACTATTTCCGTCAATCGTTTATATATCGACTCATTAATGCATGATTTTGTCTAAAAAATCATGCATTAATAGACCCGTTTTCGCAATGATTTTATATAGGCAACCATACGTACTAAACGTCAAATGTATCTGAAATGTCAAAACTAAAGGTTAAATTATTCCGTGGATTTATTAATATAAATATTTACATTAGAAAACGCTTCGCTCAATATCTTTGTGGCAGTTTGTATTTTATACGAGTTCTCAATGTATCCTTCGGCAACAGAGGTGGATTTCCAACATATATATAATACACATATATTGCTGGTAGGGCCTGGAAACTTCAGAAAACATTACGGCGCCGACATAGTCTCACTTATAGTATAACGCGTCTCGTGCGCATGCGTGAGAATTCGAACTCCGCCTTTAGAAGCGAATTTTAAACTTGACCACTTCCCCATTGGGCGGGACCACTTCCCCATTGGGCGGACGACGCCGCCGCGCTTGCGCACAGCTCACCGTATACATGAAGGAGTTGGTTGTGTGTTTCACTTCATCGGCCAGTTTCCCACTCATAGCCGCTAGCAATATAGTAAATATTAGATATATGATTTCCAACCGCCAAGTATTTTAATTGCCGCAAAATTGCTCCGGCATCGGCAACCATACGTACTAAACGTCAAATGTATCTGAAATGTCAAAACTAATAAATATTTTTGATGGATTTTAATAAACGTACGATTGACGGAAAAGTCTTGTAACCAACTCTTATGTTAATCGGTGATTAATAATCTCGCTCATTAACGCGTTCGCTCGCTCCACTCGCTCACGCGTTTAAATCTCTCGATTATTAATCACCTTTATTAACACACTTGTTGGTTAAATAACCATTAAAATCACGGAGATATACAGGGTGTTATTTAAGTACGTGGCCAAACTTCAAGAGGTAATTCTTTGAGTGATTCTAAGACGAAAAGTTTATATAAACATAGGTCCGGTAATGCTTCGTTTTCAAGATACAGGGTGTCAAACTTTTTTTTAAAAATATTTTTTTCGTAAAAATTTTAATAATCCTTCAGCCGATTTTGTTGAAATTTGTCAGTGTTATTTATGGTAGAAAGGGGCTAATTTAGCCCTAACTAGATTAAAATTATTAAATTCAGTGGCGTCCCGGGGGGCACCTTAACCAATATTTTTGACAAAAAAATGTGCGCCACTGACTTCTTTAGAACTTTTATATTCTTTTTCGCATTAAACAGCTAAAAATACAGCTTTGTTGTCTCTTTATTTTTTTTCGTATCTTGCTTCGTTTTTGAGAAAAAAAATAAAAATCACTTTATTGCATGTCCCTGGGACAACATAATACAAAATTAAAACTACCAAACTATCAAAAACTGGGGTGTACCTGTTATTTTTTTTCCATATCAATAGTTTATTTTAGTTTTAGAAATTGTTATAAAAAATAATGCTAGCTAAAAAATATTTTTTGTGTTTTATTAATTATTAAAAAATGGTTTTTTGCTGTCCATGGACATGCAATAAAGTTATTTTTATTTTTTTTCTCGAAAACGGAGCAAGATACGAAAAAACTAAAGAGACAAAAAAGTTGTATTTTTAGCTGCTTAATGCGAAAAAGTTCTAAAGAAGTCAGTGGCGCCCATTTTTTTGTCAAAAATATTGGTTAAGGTGCCCACCGGGACGCCACTGAACTTAATAATTTTAATCTAGTTAGGGCTCAATTAACCCCTTTCTACCATAAATAACACTGACAAATTTCAACAAAATCGGCTGAAGGATTAGTAAAATTTTTACGAAAAAATTATTTAAAAAAAAAAAGTTTGACACCCTGTATCTTGAAAACGAAGCATTACCGAACCTATGTTTATATAAACTTTTCGTCTTAGAATCACTCAAAGAATTACCTCTTGAAGTTTGGCCACGTACTTAAATAACACCCTGTATAAGTACTGGATACCTGTCAAGCGTGCGCAAGGTGAAGCAGGCGTGACGTCATAGCGGCCATGTTAATTGTGGCATTGTGGGAGTGAAGTTGTAAACAAACGTAAAACCCGTGCATATTCGCTGTGAAATAACTTGTGTTTATTGTGTAATTTTATAGGATTGTTAGTGTTTATATAGTGTACATAGTTCAGATACTTATTAGTAATTATTAGTTTTACCAAAATGCCCCAATCTTGCGTGGCATTCGGTTGTACAAACAAACACACCAAGGGGACTACTTTGCAATTTTTTTCGTAAGTATTACTATATACATTGTATTTATTATGTGAAACGTAACCATAATTTTTAATAGATTTCCCCTGAAAAACGAAATTAAATTAAAGAAGTGGGTAACTGCAGTTCGCAGGGAAAATTGGGCACCCACAAAACATTCCCGAATTTGTAGCGATCATTTTATAAAACCAGATGATTACTTTGGCCAAGGACAGAATGTCCCTTATTTAAAAGAAGATGCTGTGCCCTCTGTTTTTAAAGCGTTTCCTGCACATCTTCAGAAAGCTACGCCAAAAACTAGGCTACGGAAAAAACGCAAACTCAAGATTAATGCAGTAGAAGTTGTGCCTGAAAAAGAAGAACAGCTTACTAATATTGAACCAGAAGCAGAAGCAGGACCATCTACTCAAAAGAAAATTAGAAAACCTGTTAGTCCTAAAATACGTCTTCGAAAAAAAAATTAGTGCTCAACCAAAAAATTAGACGACGAAATAAAAAAATACGTTCTTTGCAAGATCTTGTCAGAGAACTTAGAGAAAAGGGCCTCATTGAATGTGACTGTAGTAATATTATAGAACATCACTTTGATGGTGCTTTAAGTGATATTTTTAAAAATGAAGTGCTAAATAGAAAAAGGAACGTGAAGGGACGAAGATATTCGAAGGACCTAAAACACTTTGCGTTGACACTGCTTTATTATTCCCCAAAAGCTTATACCTTTTGCAGGTAATAACTTTTTTAAAGTTTATATTTGTGGAGAAATTAATGTATTTGTTACAGATCGATATTGTCATTACCGCACCCCACTTCTGTACGAAACTGGACTTCCTCTGTCAATGCAGAGCCAGGGTTTTTGGCGGATGTCTTCAATGAGCTCTCCAAGTTGTCTTCAGCAGACAAAGATTGTAATTTAGTGATTGATGGAGTGGCAATAAAGAAGCAAATTATTTCGGATCGTAAGGCTCATCAATTTACGGGATATTGCAACTTCGGCAACGAGCTTCGGCTTGAAGGTGCAGAAACTCCTGCATCTGAAGCACTTGTTTTTATGCTAGTTTCTTTAAATGGGAAATGGAAGTGGCCTATTGGATACTTCTTCATTACTAAGGTCAATGCTATTATACAAGCTCAACTTATTCGAACTGCTCTTATTTTGGCAAGTGAGGCAGGACTGAAGACATGGGGAGTAACATGCGATGGAACCAATACAAACTATGATACATTGCATGAACTAGGTTGTGATCTGTATAAAGACAATTATAATGATTTAAAACATTACTTTAAACATCCATCAAAGGATTATAATGTTTATTTTGTACCAGATGCGTGTCATAACCTTAAGCTGGCGAGAAATGCATTAGGGACATATATGACGTTCTTATCACCCAATGGAGAAATTAAATGGGCATATTTAGAGCATTTAACCAATCTCCAGAACAGATTATCCCTGAAATTAGCGAATAAAATTGGACGAGCCCATATTGAATGGGCGAAAAATTCAATGAAGGTGAGGCTAGCTGCACAGACGTTGAGTTCATCTGTGGCTGATGCTCTAAGTTTTTTAGAAGGTATTGGGATAGATGAATTTTTAGACTGCGAAGAAACAGTTAAATTCATTCGAGTAATCGATAGAATGTTCGATTTCTTGAATTCTAGAAATCCTTTCGGCAAAGGATATAAAAGACCTTTATTTTCAAATAATGTGGACTATATGGAAAGTACAATGAAAAGTGACATTGAGTATTTATTTTCCCTGCAAGACCGAACGGGAACACTATTATGTCGATCAGGTAGGAAGACATTTCTACTGGGACTGGCAATAGCAATTAAATCCGTGTTAGATATTGCACGGGATATTTTTGCAAGATCCGAAAACAAATTTAAATATCTCCTTACATATAAATTCAGTCAAGATCATATAGAGCTGCTGTTTGGAAGAATCATACGAAAGATTTGGTTCCAATAATAATCCGAACGTCGAACAGTTTCGAACTGCAATGAAACAAATTTTAATGAAGAATTATATCTTTACTTCTCCCAGTGCCAACTGTCTAGCATTGGATTCCGATATAATAGGGTCTGTGTTTGAGGTGAAGTGGAACACTAGAAGTTCGCCTCTTGTAACTGAAGATACACCCGAACCGGAAGATCATGAAAGACAGCGTGACTTACTCAGTAGAAACATGATTCTTAATTTTCTAAGTCCACAGTTGAAAGAAATCAAGGCCAATGTGTTATTTTATATATGTGGATATATTGTAAAACAAATTATTTAGTCTATCACATGCAATAATTGTGCAAATATGTTAATAAAAAATATTAGTGAACATAATTACATACATGCAGACGTTTGCACCATATTTTAGACACAATCAACAGAGGTGGTCTAGTATCTGCATCGGCAAGCGTTTTCAAAATTGTATCTGAAGCAGAAAATAATTTTATTGTAATTAGTAATAATACTGCAAATTTAGCTAATATTAAATTTGAAAAAATTATTTTAAATAAAGTTGTTAACCGTTTTGCGCTTGATAAAATATTTAATAATCATCATGATTGTGATTTCACGGAGATAGCTTTTGAAGTTCCCCATAAACTGCAGTTAATTAAATCAGTTGTCAAGAAATACTTAAAAATAAGATTCTTTTCGTTGGGAAAATATACCACAGAAAAGTTAAAGCCAGTTAGTAAGCGACATCAATTGACTAAATTAATTTTATTTAAGAATGACTAAGTGCTTAAATATACTAATTAAATGTTAATTTATAAGTGATTATTTGTAATTTATGTTTGTAGTAAATGTAAAAGTGTATTACAATTAAGTTATTTTCTATATTTTTCAATTATAAAAGCCGTTTTTTATTACTGTTACAAATAACTGTTGCAAATCTATAAAATCTAAATAAAATAACATTACTTATATTTGAAAATTCAAATCTACACCCACAATCATCATGACCGCCGTGACGTCAGAGGTGCTTCACTTGCTGCATACATAAAGTATAGGGAGTCAGGTATCCAGGTTACTTATATATATCCGTGATTAAAATACGCTTTGCCGTAAGTTTGAATGTCAACATAACCTAGAATATCTAACACATTGTGACGGAAAAAGTGTTACCGAACTAAGTTTTTATATTTCTGTTACGATCGTAGAAAAAATAGCGTATGATACACGTGTATAAGTGCCATTAAAGCACTAGCGACGTTAAAAGCACTCCGCTAGCGCATCGTGCTCTTAATCTCGTCGCACGTGCTTTAAAGGCGAACATATACACTAGTATCATAACTATGGGATCAAACTACTAGGGGGTATTCAGTGCGACAGTAGAGGCCATTTGAGTATAGGAACCCATGTCCGGAGATGTCTCCCTGGGGCACTGGGACTCTATGACACATTTAAGTTTAAAAACAAAATGTGTTTCAATTATACTCAAATGTCAACGATAACGTACAGCAAGTTTGTAACAATTCATCTGTTCTTATGGACTTCGCCAATCAAGAATTGGTGGATATGCATCTGGCATATGCAGTAACAAACTACAATGCATTCAAATGTTTTAAAATGTCTAAACGTGTCATAGAGTTCCAGTGCCCCAGAGAGACATTTCCAGACATGGGTTCCTATACTCAAATGTCTTCTACCGTCGCACTGAATACCCCCTAGTAGTTTGATCCCATAAGTAGTTCTGAAGCACCCTGTATATGGCACAAGTGAATAGAGGCATTTTATCTATAAGGGGAGAACTTTAGCTTACCCCGCAAAGCCAAGTGAGATAATTTCCCCAGAAAAGTACTTTTCTCCGCACCCATCTTAAAAGTCATTACTTTTCATACCAAAATCTCACGTCAACATGACACACACTTCACACAATGGTTGCTGTGCAAGCACAAAAGGCGCGCTCCAACTTTGTAACCCGAATCCGGGGCAAGTTGAGCATTGTACCGTCAGATGCAAGCACATAAAGCACCAGCCTCTACACCGAAAGGTAAACGAGGTTAACGATAATATATACATACAATACATCTGTCATTGAAGGTGACGTTTCTCTTACTGACAAAAAAAGTGTATGTTGCAAAGCAACACTTTTGGTTCCTAGTTAAATAGATATTTATCTACGACCACTACTAAAAGTAGTCCTTTTAGCGCTAGCTTGTTTCACTAAAAGTGACGTTTTATAGTTTACCGTGGTTAAAGAAATCAGCTGTTTACTTTTAGCTCTAGTGCTAAAAGTGAAGTGAGGTTATAAAACTACAATTTCGAACTGGAAGTGAAGTTGTAAAGTTATTCTAGTTGCTTCTTGCGTTACAGATAAAGTGTTTTTGAAATAATTAAAGCGTTATGTAATGAATACACTCAGATGTGGAGTATTAATAATTACATTTCGTAACTGACCTTGACAGCACTGGCTTCGCAAACATTCGCCCGCGCATGGCCTACTATTTATTATGACATAAATTAGAAGTGTTGCAGATGCAAACATTTGTTAAATCGATATATATATATCTGGTTGTACATCCCTTTCGGGATTGAAACCGCTCCTTTGTGGAGCTCTATTGACTCGTTTAGTGTGGTGAGTCAGTCCACATTTTCCTGCCTCTTATAGCTTCTTTTCTGTTTTTGCTTTATTTACTATCTTGTTCCATTTTTTCCTGTCTTCGATATTGGCTCTCCAGTTTTTAATTCCCATAGTGCGCAGATCAGTTATCACTTGGTCCTCCCATCTTATTTTTGGTCTCCCTCTTGGCCTGCCTGTTGTAGGTTTCCATTCACTTATTCTTCTTATAGTGGCTCCAGCGTATCTCCTGTGTATGTGCCCATACCACCGTATTCTCTGCGATTTTATGAAGTTCACTATGTCTTCTCCCAGTATATTTCTTATTTCAAAGTTCATCAGCCTTCTGTATTCTCCCTCTTCCGTTTTTTTGGGTCCCATTATTCTTCTGATGATTTTTCGCTCAAAAGCGCGCAGTTTCTCCTCGTCATTCTTCGTCAGGCACATTGTTTCACTAGCGTAGGTTGCCACTGGTCGGATTGCCGCCTTGTATATTTTCATTTTTGTAGTTCTGCTCAGATTACTATTGCAAAATAGCTTTTTGAAAGCATAGTAGGCCCTGCATCCTGCTTGTATGCGCTCATGGGTTTCTTCATGCCTGTCGTTATTCCCATTGACCATCACTCCCAAATATTTAAACTTCTCCACTATTTCGAACCGATATTTCCCTATTGCGATATGGTTTGTGTTGCTTCTTATCTGTCTGTTGCTTACCATGTATTTTGTTTTTTGTTCGTTTATTGTTAACCCTCTGTCTTTTGCTTCTTTTTCGAGTTTAAGTAAAGCTTCAACCATGCTTTTCCTGTTTCTAGCAACTATTACTATGTCATCGGCGTATGCAATGAATTGTATTAATTTATTTGCAATAGTTCCTCCAATTTTCAAAGTCTTCAGTGATCCCTCCAAGGCTATATTAAATAGGGTTGTGGACAGCGCATCCCCTTGTCTCACTCCAGTTTCGATACTAAATGCATTCGGGGTGCCCTTGTTTGTTGTCACTATTGCCTCTGATCTCTCCATTGTCATTTTTACTAAATTGATTAGTTTTCCTGGTATATTCATACATTGCATTTCTTTTATGAGTTTATGCCTAATGAGGCTGTCAAAGGCCTGCTTAAAGTCGACAAAGAGTATATGTAGCTCGATGTTGTGTTCATAACATTTCTCTATTATCTGTGTTAGGATATGGATGGCGTCTATAGCGGACCTGCCTTTCCTGAAACCTTGCTGGTAATCACCTATTTCTACTTCGATGTGTGTCTCTAATCGGTTGCGGATAATTGAGGTTAAGATTTTGTATGCAGTATTCAGAAGCATAATCCCTCTGTAGTTCTGGCATATCGTGGGATCTCCTTTCTTTAGTACAGGTACTAATGTTCCTCTTCTCCATTCTGATGGCATGACTTCTTCTCTCCATATTTGAACTATTAGTTTATATATTCTTGTTAGCGTGATGTCTCCCCCATATTTAATTAATTCGTTGTTTATTTCGTCTGTCCCTGTAGCTTTCCCGGATTTTAGCTTTTTAATCACCTCTGCAAATTCATTAAATGACGGTTCTTGTTCTGCTTCCCCTTCCTTTATTTCCTGGTCCATTTCTGTATTGTCGTTTCCTCTTTTGCTCTCTTTATCTTTGTATAGATCGGTGAAGTACGTTTCCCATTCTTTGCTATCAATCATTTCACTTCCTGTTTTTTTCTTATTGTTTAGCTTTTTAATGTAGAGGAATAGTTTAGTATTGTCTTTGCTGTTTGTTTCTATTTCGTTCATGTAGTTTTGGATCCATTTTTGCTTTTTACTTCTGCATATTCTTGTAGCCGTTTTTCTTTTTTCTTTGTAATCGTTCAGTTCTTGTTCTCCTTCTGTTCCGATCCAGTTTATTCTTGCTTGGTTTTTCAAGCTTATAAGCTCCATGCATTGCTCGTCGAACCACTCGTTTCTTTTCATTCTTTTTTGGCCTAGGACTTTTTCAGCTGCACTTATCGTGCTATTTTTTATGGTCAGCCATTCTTCTTCTACATTTACTAGTTTTCTAATTCCGTTCTAAATTTCTGCGCTACTGTCTTTTAGTTGGTCGATGTCCCATTTTCTCTTTGTGTTTGGTTTACTATCCTCTTTGATGATTATTATTTTTATTTTTGCCATAACCAGAAAGTGGTCACTATCAGCGTTAGCTCCTCTAAACGATCTAACGTCGTGTGCCATCTTCGCCTATTTTTTGGATATGAGCATGTGATCTATCTGGTTTCCATACGTTTTCCTTGGTATCATCCATGTCACTTTATGTTCTGGCTTATGCTTGAACGTAGTGCTAATTATGCTCATGTTCATTATTGCTGCTAGGTTGCATAATTTTGTCCCATTGTTGTTAGTAGCGTCGTGGATAGTGTATTTGCCTGCTACACTGCTTACGTAGTCTTCTTTCCCGATCATTGCGTTGAAGTCTCCCACTAGCATTATGATGTCATTTTTTGGTATACTATAGCACGTCTCTTCCAGTTTCTCGTAAAATTCTATTTTATCTTCCTCTCTTGCAGCCTCGGTTGGCGCGTATGCGTTTATTATTGTTATGTTCGCTTGCTTGTTTTTAATTCTAATGTTTGTTATTCTTCCGTTTATTACTTGAAATTTTAATACTTTTTCTCTAATTTTCTTACTGACGATAAATCCTGTTCCATTTAATCCTTGGTTACTTTCACCCCCATAAAACAGTGAGTAACTTTCTTTGTCGATTTTACCTTCCCCCTTCCATCTTATTTCCTGCAAGGCTAATATTTCCATTTTGTATTTAATCATTTCCCTGGCCACTTCTTCCATTTTCCCCGTGCCTAACATCGTTCTTATATTCCAAGTACCAATTTTTATTAATGACCTTTCTTTATTTTTCTTCTTTTCTGTGTTTGTCTTTTTCGGCATAATCCATTTCATAGCACTGTCGTCATCTTTATCGTCTAACCATTTTTGTTCGTCCGTTACTTTTTTGTCTCGTTAGCTCTCGTTATCTTTTTCTGCTGCTGGTTGTGCTCGTTATTCTCTGGGGAGCGGTCGTTTATCGTGCGTTTCTTATCTGTTTGGATTTCTGCGTCTTCGCTTTTAAAAGATTCCGCTCCGTATACCGTGCCGTTCACAATCAGTTTGTTATATCTAAGAGAGGCTTTGCGACCTTGTTCTCTGGCCTGTTTCAGATAAGGAATCAGCCGTTTTCTATCCTCTTGAACTTTTTTCGGATAATCATCGTTAATCCAGATTTCCGTGCCTCGTAATTTTTTCGCTTGTTTAAAAATCTCCATTTTGTTGTCCCATGTACGTAATTTAATTAGGATCGGTCTTTTCTTGTCTGGTTGGAAAGTACCTAGCCTTCTGATTTCTAATGCATCTACTTCTGCATTAATTCCTGTTTCCATTTTATCCAAAATATCCTGAATCTTCCCTTTCACCTTCGTTTGGCCTTCCTTTTCTTCATCTATTATTCCTTGAACCACTATGTTATTTTTTTTCATTTCTTTCTCCAGCATTTCCAGTCTTCCGTCCTGCTCTTTAATTACTTGCTTTAGGAGCTGGTTCTCTTGTCTTAGATCCCTTATCGCCTCAGCGTTCCTGTCTAATTTCTCTTCAACAGTTGATAATTTAGTGTTCGTTCAACTATTGTTAATTTGACGGCTTAATTCTAATCCTACCTTGAGTTTAGTTGATGTAATGTGTTCTACTTTCCTTGATTTACTTGTTGCACATTCACTATTAGATTATTGGTCGTTATTTCACTAATTTTGAATTGGTTTCTGTGGAGCACTTCTCACATACGTGTTCCTTGGAACGCCAATACTGCTACTTGAACGCCAATACTGCTACTTGTGTTTTTGAAATAATTAAAGCGTTATGTAATGAATACACTCAGATGTGGAGTATTAATAATTACATTTCGTAACTGACCTTGACAGCACTGGCTTCGCAAACATTCGCCCGCTCATGGCCTACTATTTATTATGACATAAATTAGAAGTGTTGCAGATGCAAACATTTGTTAAATCGATATTTGTGGATTAATAACAGTAAAACTAAGGTCGTAGATAAAATACTGTATGCAACGCGTGCTAAAAGTCGTTTATGCACGAGACATGTTATGAAACTCAGCCTTCGGCTTCGTTTCATAATTTTCACGTCTTGTGCATAAACGTCGACTTTTAGCACTTGTTGCATAAATAGCTATTATGCATTAAGGGAGATATGAATATATTTTATCCTTGAGGTTGACATGTGTTACAGACCGAGGGCCGAAGGTAAAGAACATGAATATCTCCCGTGGTGCATACAATATTTTATTTGCTAGCATATTAGTAAAAATGGTATGAAATTTCAAAATATCGTAAGTGTCATGTCATATTTAAAATAAAAATCTGTAACTAAAATCAAGAATTGCCTGAATGTATGGTTGCTAAGACTTTGTAGTTGCATGGTTACCATGAGATTGAGGGAGAAATAATTTGAAAAATTCCTAGGGAGTTATGAGTAGCTTTTCATATTTTTTATTTATTATGAAAATAAACAATATCATGTTGATAGTAAATAATAGTTATTTATTGTATAAGTGTTTTAGATGGTGTTTTATCCACGCAAGAATGTTTAAACGCGAGAACGCAGTTCTCGCAAATGCAAACATAATTGCTTGTCAAACAAAGTACCAGTTTTCATCCTAATAATAGTGATTTACTATACAAGTAGTGTTATGTGGATATTACCCACTAGAGAAAAAGTTTGACTGACGAGTCCGTAGGCCGTGTAAGCTAATTTACTCGTGTGGTTAATACCTCGTAACAACGCGTGCAGTACAATATTTTATCCACACCTCTCCATAAACTCAGAAGAGGCATCAAAACTAAAATTTTTGTTTGAAATCACAGTACCTGTTTGTTTTAACTTTTTCGTTTGCCAAGTGACATCAGAACACAGATAGCATTAAACATTATTTTGCGCTACCAACCTATTTTTATTTGTTTTCGGGTTATCTGTGACCATAAGATGAACTTCCCGTATCGTTGTTGGTTGGTATGACAACAAAATAACAAGCCCGTTATGAATATAACGGTCCTAGAACTGGTATAGAATATTGTTTTGTATTTAGTTACTATAGAAACACCAATCACCCACTTTATTTAGGCCAGCAATATTTATCATATTTAATAGTATTTTTATAAGTTGATAGCGCAAATAATGTTATACGAGACTCGATCGAAGAGTGCCTTACAGGAACAGCCCTTAAAAAAAAGCAAAACTTGGCCCTTTGGACCTCATTATTATTATTATTATTATTAATGATGCACTAGCAGCTAGAAGCTGATGCGTGCATATCATAGCACTTGTAATGTTCAATTTGTCTGGTATAGTCTTAATCAAAAGTTCATTTGTTTGGTATAATCTATTTCAGGTCATTCACTTATGGTGTTGTGTGCTTATCGTCACTGTCACTGTTTGATATTTTTTGTATAATTGTCTAGTCTATTTTTGAAATCGTTCACTGATGGTGAACTTTTTTCGGCCTGTTCTAATGCACTTACCGATTTTGTAATGTAATGTACTATTGTGTAAACTAAAACTCACAAGTTGCGTTATGATAATCAAAAAGTCAATTGTGTGTAATATTGATATTGCGGTTGTTAAAATTGCTATAGTTATGGGACGTTTATTGAGTAGTATTGGATAAAACAATACACTATTTTGAATAGTTGCTTAGAATTAAAAGAGGATGTCAAATGTGAAGTAACAAATACCTACTCCGAAAAACAATTTTCACTGATTTTTTTTCTATATTTTTTTCTTACCACCTTCAGCATTACTGAAAATGAGATACTTCCAAAATAACTTACCAGATATGGTAAGCATATACATACTGTCAAACTTGAGTTTCGCTCACTTGTAACCAGAACATTACATTTATCGGAATTATTTAGTTCTAAAAAAATCAATTTTTTTATATTTAAAGTAAAAAAATATATAATAAACCATCGAACATCAATAACAATTCAAAGCAATTATAATTGTTAATTGAACTGTGATAACAAATATTTAGAAATCAAACATACAAAATAATAATAAAGAAGGAAACCTCAACAATTTCATTCTGTGTTCAACTCCCTTCTAAATATTTGTTATGACATTTCAATTAAAACTGATAATTGTTTTGAATTCTTGTTGATGTTTGGATGGTTTATTATTATATTTTTTGAAAATGTTTGTGGCTTTTTGCTTTGGACACAAAAAAAAAATATTTTTAGCACTAATTTTGATTAGCATAATTAAGTGAGCAAAACTCAAGTTCGATAGTATATCCTTATCGTATCTGATAATAAATTGACTTTGTAGTACAGGCAGACCTCGCCGTTCGCGGGGGTTGCGTTCTAGAAGAATGCCGCGAAGCGCAAAACCACGATGCGCAAGTAAACACGTAAATGATAAAAACGGGGTTAGGTTCCATTAACTAGATTTATTTATAATATGCAACCTCAAAAAATTCAAAAATAAATAAACGTGCATAAACAAACTAAAATTCCATATGTAACATAAGTCTGCCACTTGAATCTAGAGCTCGAATGTCCATTTGTTTATTCAAGTTATAATTTTGCAATTTATTTCAGGTCCAATTTGGTAATAAGAGATAAATAATGTTATTTAGGTGTTCATGTTTAAACTGCATACGTCTACTTTATTTACTTAGTGTGTGAAAGTTGAAACAGTTAACGTTGGCAATTCCATCCGCGTACGCGTGAACGCCAAAGCAATCCGCGAACAGCAAAGAAAAACGAGCACATAAGTGCTCTGCGTAAAATCAAATCAGCAAAACGCAAATCCGCGAACGGCAAGATCTGCCTGTATCTTATTTTCCATAATACGGAGGGTGGTAAGAAAAATAGGAGAAACCAATGAAAATTATTTTTCGGCATAGATGGCTTTTTCCTTCTCTTGTCGGACCACATGTCCGACCCATTTCCACTTGAGTTCTGCAACACGCTTCATCACAGCTGCCACGCTTGTCTTCTTACGGATTTCCTCATTACTAACTTTATCTCTTAGGCTAATACCCAGCATAGCCCGTTTCATAGCCCTTTGCGTAATTCTCAACCGAATCGCCGTCTTTTTTGTCAAGGCCATAGTTTCTAAACCGTATGTCACTACTGGTAGTATGCAAGTGTCATAAACTTTGCATTTTAGGTTTATGAGGATGTCACGAGTTTTTGAGTTTTCCAAGCGCTGCCCATGTTAGACCGGTTCTGTGTTTGATTTTCCTTCCCAATTATAATGGCATGTCCGATATATACACAGATATAGATATATATATTGTTATGTTTAGTGATAGCTCCACATTTGTACTAGTCATATAATTTATGTAGTGACTATTTTACTTTGAGCTTGCCCTTAATTAATGCAATGCACCATATTAGAAACCTAGAATTACTTTCAAATCAATTATTTCAATTAAGTACTCTTATTCAGGGTGGTTCACCAAATCTAGATCTCTATTAGTTGAAGTTTAAATTTTTATTTTTATTCTTGACTATTTAATGGCATCAAATGTCAACTTGACTTCTACGTTTACTCAAACCAGGTATTGACAAATCTATTTTTACATTGACATAACTATCAATTAACTCACCAAAGTAAGTACTGTTTTGTATTTTACTCTTTCTTTTATTGTTCGTTATTCAAAATGCTTTAATATTAACTACTAACACAAACCTTATCACTTCTTCAGCTCACACTGCCAATATTTAACTACCACTGCTCCTATCCTCAAGAGATCCCGATGTTCACCTTATGCAACACCTACAGCTTATTCCTGTGAACCAACTCCAAACGTCCGCAGAATCCAGTATCGCTCCCCTCATCAAACGACACCTTCACGCCAATAGACTCCTGGTAAGTTTCAGCTTTATAAATGAATCTGATCTTATCTTGTTTATTCCTTAGATAGTCCTCTGCACTCAGCAACCCCTACAGAATCTGTCCAACTCCAGCTGGCACTCTTACTAACCTCCTTCTATTTGAATGACCTCACTTCCATACAACCACCAATGGAACCAGTGAATATTTAATTATGTGTCACCTTCACCAATAAATCCAATTTCCTCCAATTCAGTAGTTCTCTGGTTCTTTCTATTTAATTCACTGTATTAGACAATCTCTTCACTGATTGTTTAGTTTACTAAATTATTTCATTTTCATTTCTGCACCTCGTAGATTTGTTAATAGCCTTTAAATTTGTATACTACCAAATAACTATACAAATAAGGCATAATTTCTTAACTTTTATTGATCAAAATTAAACATTTCAAGATTATTTGTACATTTTTTACGAGTTTGTTTTTACAACTGACTAAACAAAATTTTCATTTCTATTAGATACAATTCTTCTTGCCCTCTTATAAATTTTAAATATCCTATTACTACATGCTAACAATTCTTATTATTATAACAAATACATTTGTCAATTGTAACCTTGGCTTGAAACTTATTAAAATTAACTGCAACAATCAAAATTTGAATACTCAATTGCTATTTATACCTCAAATTACCTTACTCATTGTCTTAATTAATTTTATCATTCTTATTGAACTTTACACCCAATCTTTATTAAACCCTTTTGAATTTGATTATAATTAACCTTCCAAATTTATCATTTCACCTTTTGCATATCATAACAATATATATTCTTCCAGTTTTTGCAGTATTGCGTTGTCTACGTTAACTTGTTCCCCACTATTACTTATTATTATTACCTTTGTTTTGCAAAAGTTTATTTTTACTCCAATTTTCTTGGATGCTTCATTTAGTTGGAGAATCATGGTTTTTAATTCCTGAATATCGCTGCTAATGAGAACAATGTCGTCAGCGATGCTGTCGATGTTTATACCATTTTGTTCCCAGGGTAGTTTCTTCAATATATCTTCTAGGGTTAAAGTGAGGAGCTATGGGGATATAGTGTCGCCCTGGTGAACGTCTCTGTGAAGCGGAAATTTTTCTGTTTTCAGATTCTCGTTAATTTTACGTGAAAGGTTGCTTTTTCATATATGTTTTTCAAACTTGTCGAGTATCGAGAATCGATTCTTGCTGCATCTATAGCTCTTAGGAATGACCATGTTTTGATAGAATCAAAGGCTATGTGAAAGTCAATGCATGCCAAATGAAGAGGAATATTGTCGGCGGCTGTTAGGAATGACTTTTCATGTGTTTATTTAGTTCAGTTAATAGTATATTGTACGACTAGTGTTGACAATAGCACTTTTCATACGAGTGTGGGAGTTTGGTGACCACGAGCCGCAGGCGAGTGTCATAAAGCCCCACAAGTGTGAAAAGTGCATTTCACACGTATTGTACACTATACTCTTTCTACTACTGCAAGCCGCTGCCTAGATTTCAAATATACGCATGAATTTCAGCGTGCGACATTGTTTTTAAGCATGCGACAACAGTTGTCGCACGCTGTTTGAAATGTAAGATTTTCAGAGTTAGGAGTTTTTTTTGGCTATTTTCAGAGCAGTCAGAAAAAATATAATATTGATGTCCCAGCCACTCAAAAAACAAACATCAAGGGCCTAACTCAATTCCAAACAGGAAATTACATATACTTTAATGAAGGAGACGAAAATAAACTAGAGACAGGCTTTCTATTAAAAGAACACCTGCAAAAAGCTGTAGTAGATTATAAAGTCGTGAACAAACGATTAAGCACAATACGATTAAAGACAAAACACAGAAAGATAACCATAATCAAGGTACATGCTTCAACCGAACAAGCGGAAAATGAGAAAACATAGAATTCTACGAAACATTAGAAGAAACAATAGACAATATTCTCAAGAGTATGACAATAAATTACTTAATCTTGGGAGATACAAATGCAAAAATTGACAGAGGACTGGATTATAGAAATTGCAAGCAAAGAAAGCCTACAAGCTTACAAGGAATTGGTAATCAAAAGTACCATAGAAAAAAGAAGAAAGATACATAAAGCCACATGAATCAGTCCTGACAAAAGCACAAGAAACCAGATAGACCATCTAGTAGTTCAAAAGATCGACGCATCTAAAGTAACAAAAATAAGAACCTACAGAGGAGCGGACCACCTCCTGGTTATAGCAAAAGTAAGACAGATAATAACAAGCACCAACAAAACAAAATTAGAAAGAAAAAGATGGAACATGGAAGCTCTAAACGATGAAAAAATAAAACTGAAATACCAAAGATGCTCAAACAGCATGGCAGATCAACAAAAACAAGTAAACAATTTAAAAGAAGAATGGAAGCAATTACAAAACATAATAATAAAGTCTGCACATCAACTAGGAAAGAGAACTGTATCAGAACAAAAAGACTGGTTTAACGAGAAATGCAGGAAAGCGATAAAAGAAAGAAAGAAGATTTGAATGAAAATGTTGGAAACAGGATGCAACGTACAACGGGAAAAATATAGACAAGCGAGAAATAAAGCACAGATCCTGTGTAGAGAAAAGAAGAGAAAGGCAAAACTAAAAAAAAATTGAAGAAATTGAAAAAGTTTACAAAAATAAAAATACAAAAGTTGTCTGTAAGCATATAGGTAAAAGGGTAAAAGGAAGGCTTCAAATGCCAAACCACGGGCCTTATAAATGAAAATGGTGATATAGGCATGGACGAAAAAGAAATAACTGAAATCTGGGCCAGCTATGTTGAAAAGGTTCTCATAAAAGAAACAGAAAGTGATTCTGACAAAGAAGAACAATATCGAAAATATGAGCAAGAAGAAAATCATGTGCAAGAACCGACCTATGAAGAATAAATTCCTGGAAACAGTTAAGAAACTAAAAAACAACGAGACAAAATCCAAGCAGAACTCGTCAAACATGCAGATAAAGAGGTCATCCGCAGAATTTATGAACTATAAATTGAAATATGGAGAAAGAAGGAAATGTCAGATGAATGGATAAAAGCCCCGATATGCTTCATACACAAAAAAGAAAATACAGTTGAACTTCCATATCTCAAACTTCGATAAATCGAATATCTCGATTACTCGAATTGACTTCACATTTCCAACCTAATTTTCATAGTTTCCTATATACAAGTCTCTTGATAATTCGAATTTCGATAGAACAAAATTGTCGATACCCCAAAGAATTTTATAAACCCAGAGCGGATTTTCCGTCCACCACTTGAATTTAGAAGCAAATATTCAGTTTAGCAGTAACGATTATGTTAAAAAGTGCTGTAAATAGTAATAGACGGAGAGCCAGCGACTAAAATAGTTACGTCATTTCATTATGAAAATATTCCATGTTACTACACTCTCTTAACATCGCTGATAATTGATTTGGATGTCTGCCTGGTTTCCAGTGGTGGAGAAAGCTGTAGCAGGGGCGCAAAGTGCTAGAGATGACAGATAAAATAAACGTATCTGACAGTACTGAAGTGTATTATTGGTGACACTGTCGGTGTATGTCCAATTTGAGGTTAGCAGGTTAGGTTTTGTTTGTTATTTGACACAAACTGACACAAAGCCTAACCTGACAACCTCGAATTTGACGTAGACTGACAGTGCTACCAACAATAAACTTCAGAACTGTCAAGCATGTAACAAGTATCACAGGCGACTTATTAGAAATTTATTCGATTTCTCGGTATTTCATTTTCTTATGGTCCTTGAGAAAAGTATCCCCAGTAGGTCATGTTTAGTTACGTGAAACGGACCTGACAAAATGTCTCGTATTCTTTTTAAAATTAGGTTATAATTATTGACATTTGACAAATACACGTACAGCTAAAAATGTTTGTCAAAGATAAAAATTATAACTTAATTTAAAAAGGGTACGTGACATTATGCCAAGTCAGTTTCACCTAACTAAACATACTTTTCCGAAGGAACAGAAGAAATAGATATATTTCTACTTCTTTCCACCACCTAAAACCAGGCAGACTTCCGAATTAATTATCAGCGACGTTAAGAGAGTATAATTAGATGAAATATTTTCTTAATGAAATGACGTAACTATTTTTGTCGCTGGCTCTTATAGTCTATAAATAAAATCCCAAAGTTTACAGTCACATCTTGTTTTTTCTACACAGGTAGGGACCTTTTAATTTGGGATTATTTCCTTCATGTCCATAATGATGCGGAATCACTATGGTTTGTGTTAGTTTAATAATGACAGAAATTCAAACGTCAAAATTTAAATGCGGTTAAATGTGTCAAAATTTAATCGCTTGTGCATAATTTTAACACGATTATTAAAGGTGCTTCATCAACTGAATTTTATCTATTTATTCAGGAAATAATCACGCCGAATATCCAGCGTGCATGTAAAGTAGCCTGAATAAATTTTCACGATTTTCTGTCTGAATGTTTTGCTCTGAAGAAATTTTCTGTCCCAAAATCCCTCTTGCTACGCACTCGGGATTCTTGTTGAGTGGCAAATTTACTTAACATATTTCTTAGCAAAACATTCTGACAGAAAACGTCAAAATTTAATCGGCTATGCACTTGGGATATTACTGTTAATTATCGATACGACCCGATAATGACTTTGCAAGAATTTGCTAATTTGAGTTTTCTACTTTAAATATTTGAGCAACTATGCTTTAGTGTGTTGTTACTGTTATTGGGTCACATATTATGTAAGTTATGGAGTCACGAAAACGAAACTAAAAACTTAGTGAAAATACTTATATACACTATGTAGGTACTGTATGTAGTTATGTACTATTCTTATAGGCACGTTGTATGTGAGTACTTACTATGTTTTTCTTTAAAGATTTATAAATAATCTATATAAATATATACCCTACGTTGTTCTATAACAAATAAATAATATGTATTGCAAATTTATGGCATAAATATTTTAAAAATTGAAAATTCGATAACTCGAACTTTGATAACTCGAGTTTTTTTGTCTTCCCCTGGCAGTTCAATTTAAAGAGCATTGACTGTAAAAACATAACTACAAACTATAGGCGAATAGCATTACTGAATGTGGCATACGAAATTGTAGCGCACCTGATAAATAATAGGCTGGAACAAGAAGCGGAGCATAAAATCAGAAAATATCAGGCCGTATTTACAAATGGGAAGTCGGTTGTCGACCCGATTTTGATCTTAAAACAATGGTAAGAAATGTAGTAAGAAGTGCATGCCCTTGTTATCGACTGTAGACAGGCGTACGACAAAATAAAAGAAATGAAATTTATAAGCCATAGCAAACTTGGAAATAACAGAAGACCTATAGTAAGAAGATAAAGTTCATAGAATATCAATCACGAGAATTCAGGAGTAACACTGGCCTAAAACAGTGAAACCCCATATCAACAACCCTTTTTAATATCACCCTAGAATAGATATTAAGGAAAAGTAACATACGATTATGAAATAACATCATAAATGGTCCAAACCAAGTTCTAGCATATGCAGACGACCTAGCATTACTATCGAGAACAAAATAACTGAAAAATGGAAAAAAATAGAAGAACATGCAAGAACAGTAGGATTACAAGTAAACGAAGAAAAATTGAAACATATAATAATAATAATAATATTTATTATACCTCTGGCAGTATAAAAGGTAGGGTTCATCTACACAACAATTCTCAACCCTACCCACACAATCACATACATATACTACACTAGCACTACATGTAGATAAGAAAAATTGACAATATCACATTCAGATAAGCAAAAGAAAGAACAGTATACAATATAAAATAAAATATGCGATATGGCACAAACAAAATAGGTAATCCAATCACAATTTAGACTTCATTTTTTTAAATTTTTCAACAGAGATTTCTTTAATTACTGCATGTTTATTTAGGATCTTTGGAGCAACAAGAGAATCCACACTCACATAGCGTGTATCTCGTTCATGAATTTCACTTCAAGTTTTAGCCTTTGATACAGATATTCTGGTCTCTTTGATATAAAAACACTATACACGAAGCACGCAAGGTGAAGTTCTCTCCTCTCACTCAGCCTCAACCAACCCATGTGTTTAATGTGTTGACTGGTAGATTCTCGCCGTGGTAATCGCAGGGAATAGCGGGCACAGGCGTTTTGCACTCTTTGTATCCTAGCTTTGTTTCTTTCCGCCAGAAAATCAGCATACACACAGTCACAATAATTAAACACAGACAGTACTAATGAGTCTGTAAAAGTTATTTTAGCTTCAGCGGGCAACATATCTTTATGCTGATACAATTGTTTAAATTTTATAAAAGCACTTTGGAATTTAATTTTTACATGTTCTTCAAATGAGAGCTGTTCATCTATTCGTAGACCCAGATTATTAACACAAGTTGAGTACGGTACAGCAACATTTTTTATTACGATATTTCCACTTTACATGCGCTATAGAAAGTTGTGACCCAAATACTATCACTTGCATTTTATTTGGATTTACAGATAGTCCATTATCCTGACACCAATTCACGATGTTATCGACCTGTAGATTAATAGAATTGATAGCTGATCCTACATCTTTTGGGTCAATAAAATATAAGTACTGCATATCATCCGCATACATGTATATTGCACCATTCTTGATTACGGTTGGAACATCTGCAGTAAATATGTTCAACAAAACTAGCCCCAATATGGATCCTTGTGGAACTCCTGACTTCACTGCTACTTTACTTGACTGTAGATTAAGATTTTGGGTACTTACTCTGGTTGAGCTACTCCTTTGGTTTAAATAACTGGTGAACCATTTTAGTGTAGCGTTTCTGACTCCATAATATTGTAACTTGGATAGCAAGAGCTGAAAATTAACTGTATCAAATGCTTTCGACATGTCGACTAACACCAATAGTGTTGCTTTATCCGTATCTCTTGCTTTTACAATATCATCCACAATAGAGGCTAAATGTTGTTGCTGTACTGTATCCTTTGCGAAAACCTGAGTTGGCAGCACGTTGTGATGTTGAAGATGTTCGGTTAACTGTGCATTTACAACTTTTTCTAAAGTTTTGATTGTACTGGAAGTATGGATATTGGCCTCAGGTCTTTTAATTCCCTAGGTTTATTAGTTTTTGGAATTGGTTGTATTATGGCTGTTTTCTACATAATTGGTACGACGCCAATTTTGAGTGATGTGTTTATTATGTGTGTCAGTGGCAGTAAGCAGTATGGTATCAACAAAAGTAACATTCTCATGGATATTCCATCTATTCCTACGGCTTTAGATTTTATACTGTACATAATTCGTTTTATTTCTTCTGGTGTGGCCATTCTAAGTTTGAAGTTAGCATAATAAGTATCATATTTATATTTATTTATTTTATCTAATCTTAGAAAACAGAAAACCAGAAGAAGCTTAGAACCTAACCTTTAAAGCTGATAACTCAAACAAAAGTTATGTCTTTAAAATAGTAAACAGCATAAGTCTATTTAGGGGCAGAGATGACAAGTGACGGGGATATCATAGGAAGAATAACCAAAGGTTCACACTGCATAGGTGGTCTAAACAATTTCCTAAGGACAAAAACATCCAAAGGTCAGTGAAACTTAGGTGTTACAAAACTGTGATTAGATCGGTGGTATCTTTCAAAACATGAATACTCACCAATGAAAGTGAAAATAACTTGGAAACCTGGGAGAGGAAAATCCTAAGGAATATAGTGGGAGGAGTAGAAGAAAATGGAGTATGAAGAAGAAGAACCAATTTGGAATAAAAGAACTATACAAAGAGCCAAGTTTAGCAATAGTGGTTAGACAAAATAGCAGAAGAAAGAAACAGAAGAGGCCGACCGAAAAAGACATAGTGGGATAATGTGGAAGAAGATATACAGAAATATGGAATAATAAATTGGGAAGAAAAGTCAAACAATAGGAAGCTATGGAAACCGGCTTTAAAAGCCATAGGCCTCTAAGCAAATAGGGTTGCCACCTGTCCTTCTTTCGGAAGATAGACCTTCTTTGACGGTTTGACGCTTGATGTCCTTCTGTCCTTCCTATCTCAAAAATGTCCTTCCTATTTTCCAGGAGGCAATAAAATGTATTAAAGCACACTCGTGTTTATAATACGGCGTTTGTAGTGTAGTAGTTGGTCAGTAGTACAGTAGTAGTCGTGTGGAGTATTCTGCCATTTTCGTTACAACCCTTATGACGTATAATCTCAAAAAACGAATTTCAAGTTTCAAAAGTTACGATTTTTTAATTTCGTAGGAATTAACTTTTAAAAATTTGTCAACTCTCAAGAAATGGCATTATATTTTTTTAAAAAGTTGAAAGTATTTTTTTTTATTTCTATTGTGTCATTTTTATTAAGTATACCAGCAACTTCGGCATTCTCAGAAAGCACTTTTTCCATTTCTGGGGCTAAATGGAGGGATGAAAGAAATGGATACTCATTAGAGCTTATTCGAGCAGAGTTACTTATAACTTTAAAAGGAATTGTCAAGAATTTTACAATAAATTATTAGATGCTGCGAAATCTGACAAAAAATATTACTTTAAACAATAAACGTTTACTTTTATTATTAATTTATTATTAATAGCTCCCCAGGGCATTGTTTTCACTCTTAGTTTTCACGTAGTTCTTTTAATTCACAAATAAAAACTTTATTAACTGCAACAAAATCTAACTTAATAACATCATCATCATCATCATCACCCAGCCTCTCCAGTCCATTGTTGAACATAGGCCTCCCCAAGATGTTTCCAATTTTCTCTATTTTGAGCAGCTGCAATCCAGTTGGTCGAGATTCTCTTAAGGTCGTCGGTCCATCTAGTCGGCGGTCTTCCCCGATTACGTTTATCGGCTCTCGAAAGCCATTCAACGATCTTTTTTGTCCATCTACCGTCTCTTAATCTTGCTAAGTGACCTGCCCAATTCCATTTTTGCTTTGCAATGCGCCTTATAACATCCTCAACGCCCGTTCTTCTCCGGATTTCTTCATTTCTTACTCTGCCTCTCAGCGTTAATCCAAGCATAGACCTTTCCATTTTGCGTTGCGTGACTTGTAATTTCTTCGCTGTCGCTTTGGTTAGAGTTAGTGTTTCTGCTCCATACGTTATGACCGGGAGAACACACTGGTTGAAGGCTTTTCTTTTCAAACTAGTCGGACCCTATCATAATTTAATTATTATATTTGTGATAGATTTGCTACGAATTTGCTTCAAACGTGTTTTTTTGGGTCCTATTTTTTGAAAAAACATCTCCAGGTGAGACCCCAAACCCCCCCCCCCAATCTCCTGGGGGGTGTTCCACATCTCCCGAACCCCCCCGGTCAGTAGGCTAATGCTACTGATCACCTTGTCAAAAAAATGTATGTCCTTCTGCATTCTGAAAAGGTGGCAACCCTACTAAGCATCTATGTACTGATATATACAGTGTGTGCCCCGATTGAGTTTGATATAGGTACATATGATGACCAAACAATTTAGGAATTGTATTTGCATAACTGGGAGATTGTTCCTGCTTACCCTGAAACTTTTTAAATTTTAATTCAGTCGAAATCAAATAGTCCTTGAGAATTCATCAACAACTTTTTCGGTTTCTTGTAAAGTACTATAATTGTTTAAGATATTACAAAAGTTGATTAAGAAAAAATGCTGAAAATGTTGTCAAGTATTAGTATGCAAAATTTTAAAGAGATTGGTTCTCTTTGAGAAAACGCAGTAGGCAATGTATCATCAGCAAAGAGCATATAATGCTCTTTGTCATCAGTAAACTACAGATTTCCAATTTACTATATTGCAGTATTTTAAATTAAGTGATCTTTTTCGAACTTGGTATCCAAATTGCTGAGAACGTTGCCGATAACTTTCCTTAATAAACTTTTGCAATATCTTTAACCCTTAAGGGTTAACGTGCTGTCATGTAACAACAAGGTTAACGAGACTAACTTTTTCAAAATCCGGTGCTGTTACTGTAAATTTATTTTAATAAAAGGACGTAATAAACATGATTGTTTTATGTATAGTTAGTACAAGAATAACGCCTTACAGCATTAGTAAACTTTATTTGAGTACGTATAATAATTACAAATTAACAACGAAAAAATATAAGTAGGTTCCATGAAATTTCTTATGGGTTTGTTCACATCAATATTTGTTGTAGAATCATCTACCATGCCTAACTCTTGTTCAGAATCTGTATCTTCTAGTTGTTCTGCAACTACATCTGCTTCACACTCTTATTTCCAAATCAGAACCAACTTCATCATGTAGTCCCATAAGTTGTGCTTGCTCCAGTTCATAATTCATATTGACCTAAACAAATTGTTTTCATATAAACTGAACAACAAGAGACAATAACAACGCACTTTGAAATTACCGCTAAAATTGTTTAACACTAAGGATAACGTACGGTGTACGAGACCGAATCTGTTAATGACGTAAGCACCGAAA
The DNA here is from genome assembly GCA_940337035.1 of Agriotes lineatus. Classification (NCBI taxonomy): domain Eukaryota; kingdom Metazoa; phylum Arthropoda; class Insecta; order Coleoptera; family Elateridae; genus Agriotes; species Agriotes lineatus. The sequence continues at coordinate 151,746 of CALNHX010003015.1, forward strand.
GTCCACACACCTAACTTGAAGGTCCTGAACAGGTTAGTGCTTGGACCCTTGGAGTAAACATTTTCAAAAGTTTTCGGATAAAATGGGCAACGTCGGACTCACAGACCGTATGTTAACTCTGAAAGGTTAATAATTATACCGGGAGTCTTAAAAAGAATTACATCTAGTAGGTTTTGAATTTTGTTTGCATGTAAATTTTTATGTGCCGCTAGCATATATTTAATAGTACTATATTTCTAAGTTACATCCTTGTAATTAGCGTAAGCTGTTAGGGTGATAAATAAATAAATAAATATTGCTAGCGCCTATGAGTGGGGAGGTCACAGCGTAACTGAGAAGACAACTAACTCTTTCTGCGCACTTGGTGAGCTGTGCGCAAGCGTCGTCCGCGCGGTGGTAAAGTTGTCAAGATTAAAATTCGCTTCTGAAGGCGGAATTCTCAGGCATGCGCACGAGACGCGTAGTGTTCAGAGTAAGACTATGTCCGTGCCGTAATGTTTTCGTCCGTTCCCAGGCCCTACTAGCAATATACAAGTAAACATATATGGCCGCTAAATTGTTATTGATACTGCATTCTGGGAAATTCAAAGCATGTAATTCTTTTTGAGACACCCGGTAGTATTTTACACTTAACCAAAAAAGTTACAGCTGAAATCTCAAGGAGTATTTGATTTCAACTAAATTGAAATTATAGACAAAACATGTTTTAGGGTAAGCAGGCAGATCTCTCAATTATGAAAATCGGGGAACACACCGTATATGTTGTTCCAGATTTCAACACTTGACACAGAGCTGATAATCAGGATTATTCATATGTAGATGTTTTAGACATTCAAACTCTGTAACTGTTTTTTTAGTTCATTATGATAAATAATATTTAGACCATGTTTAAAAAGATTAGGTTTAGTTTCATATTAGTGTTTCGACTAGCGATTACTCGCAAAGTGTAAATTATTGTACTATAATTTAATATAATAAATTTACTGTTTTATTAAACCAATGATCGTTTAATTTGTAGAACTGCAAATACTTTTTTCGAAAACTGATAAAAAATGTTGATACAGTGAAGTATCTCATAACGGACACTCCATTAAGTGGACCCCTCTATTAAGAACACATTTTTCTTGGCACCATCGGGAACCAATGTAGTTTAAATGCACGGGCATCTCCATTAAGCGGACTCTCTGTTAACCGGATGCGGACAGAGAAATTCTGGAAATTTTTTAATATTTCTCTCTTTTAAGCGGACATGTTACTAATTATTATGTGCAGAAATGCTAGGGAATTAGGGGAATTACATATTTTCATATGTATGGTATGGAGCGCGTTATAAATTGTGTGTTCAGATGCTAGCTAGGAAACTAGGGGAATACCTCTTTTCATATGAGCCCTATGTTTTTCAACCTTAATCCTCAGCCAAAAAGTTAAAGAAGCGTTCATGGTTGGAAAAAAAGAAGAGCGTCCAATAGTCGTAGTAAAAATGGCTTCATTTAGAGATAAAACCGAGGTTATGAAAAATAAAGGAAAACTAGGAAGAAGCAAGATTTACATAGAAAATGACCTTACCAAAGAAGAGCAAACGATCCAGGCAGCCATAAGAGTAGTAGCCAAGAAAGAAAAAGAGGATGGCAAGAAGACAAGAATAGGATACAGAAAGCTAAAAGTTAATGATATACAATATGAGTGGACTGACAAAGATGGAGGCAGCCTAATTAAAAAAGGAGAGAGAATTTCAAAAAACTATTAATCAAGGCAGCACAGGAAAGCACAAAGAAGGACATCACGGAAACGGACACGCGAGGAAAAGGATATATGAATTTGGCAATAATAAACTACAAACCCAAAAAAGATAACAGCAAAGAAAAACAAAAATTGCAACCTAAATCGAATAAAAACCCTGAACTAAGGATCGCATCTTGGAATGTACAAGGATTAAATAGAGAAGGCAAAATAAAACAACTGATAGGAGAAGCAAGAAGATATAAAATTGACATTCTAGGAATACAGGAAACAAACATTAAAGGAGAAACGAGTACAAAAATACAAGAATATATGTGGTTAAATGGAGGTGGAGATAAAAGCAGATACGAGACAGGTTTCCTAATACATGAAGGAATAAATGAAAAAATTATAGGGTGGGAAAAAATAAGTGATATAATAAGCATACTGAGAATAAGAGGCCAATACAGGAAAACAACCTTCATAAATACATATGCCCCCACAGATACAGCAGATGAAGAACACAAAGAAAAATTTTATGAAGACCTAGAAAGAGCATACAACAACATCCCAAAGTACGACACAAAAATAATCATAGGTGACCAAAATGCAAAAATCGGAAAGGAAAAGGAAATTGAGGAAATAGCGGGGACAGAAAGTCTGCATCAAAAAACTAATAATAATGGGGAAAGGTTAATCAACTTTGCAGCAAGAAACAATTTGCTAATTAAAAGTACAATGATTAAGAGAAGGAACATTTACAAAGAAACATGGTGTGCCCCAGATGGCAAGCACAGAAACCAAATAGACCATGTGTTGATTTCAAAAAAACAAGTGAACACAATAAAAAATGTAAAGTCATGCAGAGGGGCGGAGATTGGCTCGGATCATTTCCTTAATAAAATCACAATTAAAGAAAGCAAGCCAACTTTCAACAAAATAAGTAGGAAACCGATAATGTGCATAACGGAAACCCTAACACAAGAAAATGTTCAGAAAAAATATGCTGAAATACTTGAACAGAAACTATCAGTGGCCAGTATTAAAAGAGATATAGAAGGAGAATGGAACTCCCTAAAAGGAATTATTTTGGAAAGTAAAGAGCTAATAGAACACAAGAAAACAAATAATAACAATAAAGACTGGTTTGATCATGAATGTGAGGAGGCCATTGAAGAGGGGAAAAAAGTAAAGATGCTATGGGTACAACACCATTCGAGTGAAACAGAACGACGGTACAAAGAGGCAAGAAACAACATTAAATCAATATGTAGGAAGAAGAAGCGAGAACATTTAAATAAGGAGATAGAGAGGATGCAGGAATCATATAAGGTCACAAACAAAAAAATGTTCTTTAATGCTATAAGAACACAAAGAAAAGGATACCAAGGAAATACGCTAGAACTACAAAATGAAGAAGGAGAGCTGTGTATGGGTGGAAAACAGGCAGTGGAGATACTGAAAAGATACTATGAAAAAGGTGGAAAGAACGACCAAGAAGAAATACCAGTACGAAGTGGACTTGCAGAATATGAACCAAATCTGCCAACCTGGGAACATTTCCAAAAAATTCTAAAGCAAAGTAAAAATAACAAAAAGCCAGGACTAGACAACATTGAAATTGAACTAATTAAATACGGAAGTGAGGAACTGGGAAAAAGAATTTATAATCTAATTACAAAGATATGGTTGACAAAGGAAATGCCAAAAGAATGGGAGATGGCGGTGATATGCCCAATCTACAAAAAAGGAAAAAAGGAACTGGCAGAGAATTATAGACCAATATCGCTACTTAACACAATATACAAATTGCTGGCATCACTAATAACAGAAAGGATCAGAGAAGAATCCAAAGATAAAATAGGACCATATCAGGCTGGCTTCATTCAAGGTAAATCAACTGTGGACCAGATTTTCATAATCAGACAAAGTCATGAAAAATGCAGAGACAAAAACTTAGCGATACACTCAGTCCTGGTAGATTTGAAACAAGCTTTTGACAGTGTGACACGTACAAAAATAGCAGAAGTAATGAAAGACATGCAATACAAGCAAGAAACAATAGAGCTTGTGGAAATGACACTGAATAAGACAGTAAACATAGTAAGTTTCAAAGGGCACAGGTCATCTCCGTTCGAAAACAAGGTTGGTCTGAAGCAAGGTGACCCTATGTCACCACTCATTTTCAACATAATGCTAGAATATATCATGAGGAAGGCAAACCTCATTACAACTAGAAACATTGTAAATAGCTCGTTCCAAATACTAGCATATGCAGACGATATAATAATGATGGCAAGAACAAAAGAACAACTGAAATCTATGATCCAGAAATTCGAAGAAGAAGCGCAGAAAGTCGGGCTAAGAATTAACACAAAAAAATCACATTATATGATCCTGGGAAACAAAATCCAAAAAGCTAACCAGAACTTAACTGTAGAAACAAAAACTACAAAAGAAAAATTAACTTTTCAGATAACAAACACGGCCGCTTACCTAGGAGTGGAACTGAACAGTGAAGGAATCTATGAGCAAGAAATAAATAAGAGGATACTAAATGCGTCTAAATGTGCGGGCTCACTAATGCACATCTTAACGAACAAAAGTGTCAAAAGTGATCTAAAATTAAGTTTGTACAAGACAGTAATAAGTCCAGTGCTATTGTACGGAAGTGAGACGTGGGTAGTAACAAAACAAACAGAAAATAGGGTAAATGTGTGGGAAAGGAAGATGCTACGCCGAATTTTTGGAGGGATCAAAGAAGAACAGAAATGGAGGAGAAGGACGAACAAAGAATTGGAAGAACTTTACCAGGATACGGACATAGGTACAAAGCTAAAGCAAAATAGACTAAGATGGCTGGGCCATATTATGAGGAAAGAAGAACACGATCCCACAAAAACCATACTACGGCAAGAACCAGAAGGCAGAAGGAAAAAAGGGCAGCCAAAGAAGACATGGTGGCAACAAGTAGAGGAGGATCTAAGAGAAACAAACATCATGAATTGGGAAACAGAATGTTTAGACAAAAAGAATTGGAAAAAATTAATACAAGCCATTTAGTGCTGAAGTATAAATGATGAGACATAAAGGAAGCATAAATATAAGTTGTTTTCTAACGTTGTTTATTAAGTAAAATTTTGTTTGATTAGTATATAAGGTTTAATATATTTTAAGTACTGTAAAATGTCTACTTTAGTTAAGTGCACCAAATAACTGCACGCATAAAATCCCTGTAAATACACTAAAATTTTCAACATAGCGGATGCTTTACTGTAAATAGCCCCTTAAGAATAAGAATAAGAATAGGTTTGATATATCTTAAGTAGGTATTAGAGAATGATTATGTTATTTGGTTTAACTATGTATTCTAAAGCCATAGGTCTTTAAGGCCTGAAGAGCTGCAAATATATATATATATATATATATATATATATATATATATATATATATATAATCCTCAGTTATTTATCTAGGGTGACCACCTCTCAGGGTTTCACCCGGAGCCTCAGGGTTTCTACACCGCGTCTCCGGGCTCCGGGTTTTGTTATAATTTCTCCGGATTGTACTAATTTTGTAATCATGTGTAAAATTAACTTAACTGTCAGCTATATCAATAAAATTAAAATACGTTTCATATACAGGCAGACCTCGTCGTTCGCGGGGGTTACGTTCCAGAAGAATGCCGCGAAACTCAACTTAAGAGACGCTAAATTGTTTTTTTATGTTTTACTTTTAACTCGCATATAATAGACTAAACTGTAGAATATAGCATTAACGCCCAAAAGCACTATTTCTCACTCATAAAGTAGTTCACAAAAAACGTAATTTTTAGGTAACGTTGAGTCTTTTTTGAATAAAATCGTTAAAACCGTTAAGTTGAGAACGGCGGTTCTCAACCCTTTCTCTTGACGCATCCCTTAGCATGTTAACTGTTTCTCAGGTGCCCTCAAGATTATTGTATCCATAATATGAGCATAAGCTGTATTATTACAAAATAAAAAATCTTCATTAATAATTGAGCGAGTATTTGCAAAAATTATAAACAAATACAAAAAATGCCTATACTATGTATATTTTTTGTAATTTAAATCACAAAAATTCTAACAATGCTCGTATTTAAACAAAACAAAACACAATAGAAAAATATTCATAAAGGAGCTAAATCTACACCTCAAACATAACAATTTAGAAAATTAATAGTACGTATGTACATATTTTATGGTAAGTCAAATTAGAAAATATAATTATGTATGTAAGATGGCGAATGATGTAGATATCTCTGAGAGTGCAGAGGGTTATTGTAGTTATTGTAAAGGAAAAGTTGCAAAAAAGTTTGTGAAATGTAGAATATGTAATAAAGTTTACCATGAAAAGTGTGTAATAAGAAGGAAAAACGCCAGAATGACTGAAATAAGCGGTATTGTTGAATGTTGTGATGAAGAGGAAAGTGAGGTTATGGACGACCAAAACGTGAATTTAAAACATGAAAACGAGATATTGCAGAACGAAAACCTGTTACTAAAGAGACTGGTAAAGGAAATGGAAGACAAGAATATCTTGCTGGAGGAAAAAATCCACTTGATGGAGCAGAAATCAGTTTTAGCAGGTGGAAACAGCTATGCAACAGTCGCTGCCCATAACGCCAGCATTTACCCAGGGAAGAAAGGAAATGATAACATTCCAAATATTATAATCAAGCCTAAACAAAAACAAGAAGCAACACAAACGAAGAATGAACTGAACCAGAAGATTAAACCATATGAACTTCAAATTGGAATTAGAGGAATAAAGGAAAGGAAAGATGGGGTTATTGCAATAAAGTGCAACAGGAAAGAAGACATTAACAAGTTACGAGAGAAGATAGAAAGTCAAATAGGGATAGCATATGAAGTAAAGAAGGAAGAATTACGAAATCCACGCATTAAAATAATTGGCATAAATTATAAATACTCCAAGGAAGAGTTAGAGGACGTAATTTTAAAGCAAAACAGTGAACACCCATCGGAACGAGTTGTAGTCAACTACATTAAACACGTGTTAGGAGATGAACACTTATACTGTGTTTGCAGAGGTTACACCCACACTGTATACTAAACTAATGTCCACAAAGAGGATATTGGTGAACTGGCAAAGATGTCCTTGCTTTGAAGACTTTAACTTAAATAGATGTCTAAACTGTAACGGTTACAAACATAAACAGGGAAAATGCAAGAGCAACAGAGCCTGCGGTATATGTGCTGGTGACCATAATGAGAAGGAATGCCAGAAAAAGGAAAAGAAGTGTATAAACTGTGTACAGGCTAACCAAAAATTTGGAGAAAACTTTGATGTGGAACACGCAGCATATGAAATGGAGAAATGTCCCTCTTACCAAAGACTAAAAAGAATTGAACAGTCCTTAACTTCCTATGGACTTTAGATTTCATAACATAAATACCATTGAAATAGAATCAAGTGTTGAATGTTTTGAGCACCTTAACGAGGGCAAGGGCAGGTTCTCTGTTTTTCATATGAATATTAGAAGCATCAGAAAGAACTTTGATGAGTTATTAATTCTAGTCGAATCATTTAAACATATATTTGATGTCATAGTATGTACGGAAACTTGGAATGTGTTGAGACCGGACATGTATAATATACCAGGGTACGAAATGATATATAATGAGGGTAAACACAATCAAAATGATGGAATTGTAGTTTACGTAAGAGATCATCTCAAGGCTCATCATAATCTGGTAAAGTTGAACAACATTACTGTAGTGCAAACCAACATAAAGATGGGTGAAAGTGATTTTCTGATTCATTCATTTTACAAAGTTCAGTCGGAAAATAACAAACAATTTGTAGAACAACTCTATGGTTATCTCAAGGAAAATGCAAAGATAGAAAACCAAATTGTTGTTGGTGATATGAACATAGATATTCTTAGCGCAACCACTGACTCTGAAGATTATCAGAATACCCTGAGTGAGTTTGGATTCATATCAACTATTAATAATTACACAAGAGTGCAAGGAGAAAGTGGTTCCTGTATTGATCATATATTTTTTAAGTCAAAGATACCCGAGGAGAAAGTTAGTCCTATTATTTTAAAAACTGCAGTAACAGACCATTTCCCGGTCATTATTAGCATTGAAATGCAGAAAGAAGATAGACAGTGCGGAAAATATATATACAAAATCAACTACGATAAACTGAAAAAAGATCTTGAGGACGAAAAGTGGATTGCTGTCTTTGAAAATAGTGATTCAGACAAATGCACTAAAAAATTTGTAGACATACTTAAGGAACATATAAACAAAGTATCAACGATGCAAAAAGTCAAGATGAGACGAAAGAAAAGTGCTTGGATAACGCTGGGAATTATAACTTCAATAAATGCTAGAGAGAGGTTATATCGAATGCACAAGAGAGACCCACAAAACTCACACCTAAAACAGGCCTATACTCAATATAGAAATGTTTTGAACAAGTTAATAAAAAAGGCTAAGAGTGAGTTTTACAAATCGAAAATGGATAGAGCACAAAACACAAAGGATATGTGGAACACAATACAGGAATGCATAAATAACGGAAAGAAAAACAAAAAGATAGAGATAGAAGAAATTCGAACGACAGAGGGAGAAGCAGTAACAGACAAAACTAAAATTGCAAATGCTTTCAACAAGTTTTTCATAAACATTGGGAAAGAACTATCAGATAACCTGCGTCAGGTGAACCTATCGAAGAGAAAGAGAAGCTATCAGAAATCGTTCTTTCTAACAGCAATCGAAGAAGAGGAAATTAACAATCATATCATGGCACTAAATCCAAATAAGGCAGCAGGTCCTGACAATTTGCCTCCACGAATGTTGAAGGAAGTGGCCGAATTTATAAAGGAGGCCCTTTACACATATAGCAAATGTTATCATAACTACAGGAAATTGGCCACAACATTTCAAGGAAGCAGTTATTATTCCGGTGCACAAGAGTGGAGACAGGAAGGAACTGGGTAATTATAGACCAATCGCTCTGATCTCAAATTTGGCAAAGGTTATTGAAAGATGTCTTAAAACAAGGATAATGAATTATGTCAACAAACTTAATATCCTTAATGACACTCAGTATGGATTCAGAATGGGAAGGTCGACACAAGATGCAATAGCTAAATTCACACAGCTAATATACACAGCCCTGGATAACAACAAGCCTGTTATTGCTGTCTTCATTGACTTGGCTAAAGCATTTGATACTTTAAATCACAGTATTCTATTAGAAAAGTTGGAATGTCTTGGCTTCAGAGGCAAAATAAATGACATTATGAGAAGTTATCTAACGAGCAGAGTACAAAGAGTGCAGATTGGAGAAAGTAGAGGTGCAGAACTGGAAGTTGAGTGCGGGGTTCCTCAGGGTACAATTTTGGGACCGATTCTTTTTATCCTTTATATAAACGACTTAGGGAAAATACTGGAGACTGGAACTGGCACACTTGTTTCATACGCAGACGACACAGTGATCGTTTTCGAGGGGAGCAGCTGGCAGGAGCTGGAGAAGGTGGTTGGTGACAGTGTAAAAACTGTATTCGAGTGGTTTGAAGAAAACAAATTGACGGTGAACTTCAAGAAATCAAGTTTCATGGTGTTCGGAATTTATAATGACAGTGCTCCAAAAATTTCAAGTATCAAAATTCATAAGAGGAACAGCTGCAGTGCCGCGTGTAACTGCCAGTGCATCAGTGCCGCAGATTCGCAGAATTATTTAGGAATAACCATAGATGGTAATTTTAGATGGCAGCTGCAAGTTCAGAAAGTAACAAACAAATTGAGATATTTAACTTATGTTTTTAGAAGG